>JASAMX010012415.1:0-15929 GCA_030248175.1 Microlaimidae sp. YZB2_3
AGCTAATTCAAAGACAAAATTTTTTTTATGGATTCCAAAATCCATAGGGATTTCCCTTTTGAGAAAATGCGTTGTCCAGTCTAAAAATGCCATGTAAATTTTTTTAAAATTTCACCCCCTTACGACATTCCCCGGGCGATAAGCTTTCCAATGATACCTCATTCAACCTTTTCCGTTGGGTGGTTGGGGAGTAGTTAGGAAACACATAGACACACACACACACAGACGGTGTCCGGAAAAAATACCTTCACAAAATATCTTCCGGAAAAATATCTTCCTACAGCAGTAAATTATTCAGTATTATTAAAAACTTTTAAAGGTTTTTTTAAACTTTTTTATGTCACTTTAGCTTGGTTTTAAGGTTTCGCTTAGGCTTAGGAAAAAAAAGTTTTCTTTAGTTGAGAATTTAAGTCTTTCAGAAGATATTCTTTCTGAAGATATTTTGCAGAAGGTATTTTTCCGGGCGCCACACAGACATTACGTCTATTTATATATAGATGAACAAAAAATTTGCCACCTAAAATCATTGTTTAGACATGAATTTGTTTAACATACTCATTTATGACAAAAACACTAAAGGTAAACCCAACGTGACTGCAACAGTTGTTTGTTGGATTAAAAAATGCCCCCCATTAAGTAACCACTTAAATCACGAGAAGCTGACGTCACTTTATTAAACAAATACTCTTTATTAAATCAGATCTAATTGGCTGATAAAGTGACGTCAGATTCTCGTGATTTGAATGGTTACTTGATGGGGGCGTTTTTTAATCCAACGAACAACTGTTGCAGCCACGTTGGGTTTGCCTTTAATTCAATATTATATGATTTATACTCAAATACAACAATGATTTTTTGTTATTTCTTAAACGTGTTACAAAGCTTTGAACGTTCTAATAACTATTAATAATAAAAATACTTAAAAATGTTAATTTTTTACCGGCGAAATTTTTCACACAACCTGTTAGGGGCTAATTAAAAAACTAATAAAAAAACTGGAAGACAGCTGAGGTGTGAACATTGTATGTGAGCTGTGAAAAATAGATTTTATGCCAGGACTCTTTTGTGCCGACCTCAGCGCTCGCAGCGCTTGGGCGCATGAACGCATTTTCTCCAGGACTCTTTTGTACCGGGACTCTTTTGTGCCAGTTGCGGATTTTTTTAGGACTCTTTTGTGCCGGATCCGATGCGGACGCTGGGGTGCCCGGTTTAGTGAATGTGAGCACCAAATCTACGCCGCTGACGCCTACAAATTTGGCTCGAGGCACCCAGCTGGCACATAGATTTTTTTCTATGAAGAATAACCGCGGAAAGTAGAATGTACAGAAAGGTGCCGCAAAGAATTTAACTGAAGACGGGATAAAAACGTCTATCAATTTTTTTAAGGGAAGCAATTTTTAAACAAAAACATATAAAATAATAAATTATAATACAAAAATTCAACGGCCAATAGAATAAACTAAATAATAATTTACAAATCCATTAACAAAACTTACATCACCTCTTAATTTGATGTTTTATCGTTAAAATGTAACGTTTTTCACGGTTAAATTTAGGAGCCAAATTGGGAGAAAATAGTTTGACTTTTTCAGTTTATCTCCATGTTTTTTGTTCAAAAATTGTTTATCGTAAAAATTATGGTTTTTTTAGTGTTCGATTTTATTTCGCCTACTTTTTACAAATAATCACTATCCTAAAGTATCTTTAAAACCTCTTTGTACATTCACAGTTGCTGTCACAATTCTTCATGTTTCAGAACATTTCAAAGTCGTACGAATTTAAAATACCATATATATATAATTCCCCAGTGTTTTGCTTTGCTCAGTTATTTACAATATTGACGGTTTTTACTTGTAAACATTAAATTGACAATTTTTTTCATTATTTTGTGCTGTATCTGTTTCAACTAAAATTAACGTAAAATTGGCAATTCATACCAATATTTATTATTATTTATTATATCGTCATACAGTTTCTTTAAATAATATTTAAGCAATAAGTACAGTACAAAAAGTTGCGTATTAAATGCATCCAAAAGTCTATATAGTTGGCATTATTTGATATTTAATAATTTCTTGTTTTTCAAATAATATAAAACAAAATTTTTTATGGATTATAATTCGTTACTAGTAAATAGTTAAAAAAGGTAGGGGGTCGATAGAGCCTAAAAAACTGAAAGGAGCAATTTTCGAGCTGTTTAAAGTTAATTTTTTTATTTTAGTTAGCTTTATTTTGAGGTTTTTGCTAACGCTTAGTTAGGATACACGCAATAAGTTCAACTGAGGTGTCGTAATTGGCTTTTAAATTGCTCTGCTCCAAGTTCCTTAGGTTAAAAACGACCTTAAATCATATAAGATAACAATTCATATAGTTTTTATAGATTTCAAAATACAATTCCTATATAATATAGCTTGAAACGAAACGAACTAATCCTTTAATACAAAACCTATTTGCTTTATTTTGACATTTAGTCTTTTTGGGATCAAGGTAACAACAAAATTTTTTGATGGGAGCAGCAGTGGCGTGCCCAGGATTTCATTTCGAGGAGAGCGGCCTGGGGGGGTAAACACTAACCCTGAAGGGGGGTCTGGGGGCGGCAGGCCCCCAGTAATGGAGGGTCTGGGGGCGAGAGCCCCCCAGCGGGGTCAAGGGGCAGAGCCCTTTGTCAGGAGGGTCCGGGGGGCAGAGCGCCATCAGGGGAAAAATTTTTAATTTCAGATGTTTATTACAAAATTTAAGGCTTTTTATCCCTTTACATTTAAAACAGGTGTTTAAAACGTGAATAAAAGGGTAATAATGTTTATAGTAGTTTGATTTAACATGTATACCTTAACTATTGCACGACATAATCGATTTGAAATTGAAAAACTAAGACAAATTATGAATTTAAACTACCCGCGAAGCGGAGAAAATTTGGTTTTTGACTGTTAATATGCTTTTGTAAGGCATCAGGAAAGTTTCTGTTTTAATATTAAAGAAATTTTTTTCTCTCCCAAAATTAAAAAAAAATGTAAGGGTCCCCCTTACGAAATAATCCGGCTTCGCCGGATTTCGGGGGGGTGGGGGGGACGGGCGGCCGCCCCCCTTCTGGGCACGCCACTGCGGAGCAGTATTAAAAGGTGTACTGTAGCCCATTTCGACGATATAAGAATTTTATTTTTGACAGAGCTTTTTTTAAGAAAATATCTTATTATCTTAGATTTCTGATTATTAACGATATTCCTCGGAGCTCCACCCTATTTTTATATCAATTTCAAAAGTAATTAATGAGTAATGCTATAGATTATTTTGTTCGGAATTTTTCGTAAACAAAGTTTTATTAAAACAATAAAAACATTCCCAAAATGTCGATATATATAATTTAAAACAAATTTCAGAGTTATGTGACACACTACATTGTGTCCCCTTCGTGAAAACGTTATCTTTCTCCTTTCATTGTCCGGCCTATCCCTATGGTGTAATGGATAGCACGCTAGAGTCGACTTTGGAGGTTACGGGTTCAATCCCACATGCATAGTTATTTCCGCTTCTTTGGAGGTTATACTTTGGGTCGTCACAGTTAAATAAATTTGAAATCGCACATTTAAAGTATGGAGCTCGTGGAGCTTATGAAACATTGAAAGGTGAAAGTAAAAGGAGAGAACATCATCAATAAAAATGAATAATCACCAAATATATAAATTTTTTTCCGATTACGAATCTAATCGGCAAGGAGTTTGTTCGTTCCCGTGAATTTCAACTTGCATTCTGTTTTAAGGTAGTGAATATCAAATAGCTTATTTTGTCTAATCAATTAACAATATTGAAACAATTTTGTGCATTTCCGTATCTTACTTTGGGTATCGTTTTAAGCTATTATAAACTTGTACTTTAAACCGCTATATTTCAAAAAGTCGGAGGATGTATAGCAAAGGATCTATAAAAGCGGGGGCTATATAAAAAGCATATCAGGGAATAACCTGGATTATTGGCTATCAGCCAATTAGCAAACAATCCTGGTGTCTAAAAAACAAAAGTGTTTTTGTAATAGGCTTATAGAATAATAGGAAAAAACCTTTTGTGAGCTATTAGAACAAACCTTTCCGAGAATTTCTTTAAAAGTTTAATACAAATAAATCGGTTTATTTTTCAAAAATAAAAATATCAAAAGGTTTTGAGCCTCGACATTTTTTGCGTGACGACCTTCAAACCCACCATTGATTAAACAATTATACGTATTTTATTTGTATCGCAGGCAGATTATTATAAATATATTAAAGAACGGAGTTTTGATTTAGCGATTGATATGTAAACATGTGAAAGGTGAACTAAAATTCTTTTTTACATTTGTTTAAACAAAAATTCAATATTTATAATCTTAAGTGTTTTACAGTATTATGCGAACAGAATGGTGGTTAAATAAGCAACTTAACAAGTAAAAATTTGTACACCATTTATTCACTTTATTGATCTTTTTATTTCTTGCAATTTTTTGCTGCTAATGCAACAAATCAAATAATTACATACTAATGCACACATCCCAAACACAATCAAGATTAAACAACGCAACTTTAACTAATGATAAATTAAAAACCTATAAACCTTGCTACTTCTAAACTAGCTCTGCACCAAATGACTAGGCCAATTACGTATATAATTTTTCAGAGCAAATAAAAATTTAACAAAACTGATAAATACAATACTGATAAAGCAAACAATATAAACAAACTGCAATATACAAATAGACATCCCGTTATATTTTTTATTACATTAAAATAACATTCTAGCAACCAGATTCAAATAGAATTATGTATATATAATTGTAACACAGTGTTAGATTTATTGGACCCTAGATTAAAGTTATATTACTCTTTAGACCTGTGCACGGTCTGGAAACGCCCCGCTTTATTGGCGCACTTGCCCCCCCCGCCAAAAAATGAAAAAGTACCCAAAAACTATGGGGCCATTTTTGAACTATAATTACGCGATCATCGCGAAATTTTTTGATTCTAAGCCTATTTCAATGCATTTTAAGCCATTTTTACCTTAATTTCGTTTTTTTTTGTCTCTTTTTCCCTTCTTTATTTCTCTTTTTCTTTCTTTCTCTCCTGCTTGCCCCCCTCCGTTTCAAAAAAGTTGCCCCCCCGGTGCGCGTGCCCCCCATTTTGGAATTGCCCTCCCAATAAAACCCCCAGAGGGGAGGGGGCAGTGCTCAGGTCTGCTTTCTATGTCATGCCATAAGTTTTTTAATATTTAAATTAGCGTTTTACGTAGCTCCAAGTTTTTCTAGTTGTCGGAGCTACTCAGAGTTCTGCTCTCTATTTATTTTTGCTAATTTTAAAAAAATCAAAGAATAATCCCATGTTATAATTTCAAAAAAAGGTAATTAAAATTTTATTTTTTTATTTATTATAACTAAAACACTTATTGAAACGTTAAAAATAGTTTTAAAAATGCAGTTGAAATAAAATAACCGTATTTATTAGGTAGTTATTTAAGAAACGGAGCTCCGCTTTAAAGACTGGGTTTTGGAGTATGTATGGTATTTGGAGGTAGGAAAATCACTAAATCAATTAAAAACAAACGACTCCTATAAACAAAAAAAGTGTAAAACTTTATTTAAATATTAGAAAAATAATTTTATAAATTAATTGCAATAAAAACAATGCCCGAAAAGTTTCGTTTTAGCCGTATAATATAATATTAGTAATCGTTTTAATCGGTTTCAATGACTACCCCGGAGGAAACGGGATCCAAAACGCCAGCTGTATAATAAGCGAAAATTTACCGCCCCCTCAGGGCAGAATCCGCTTTACTCTTTCGGTGTGTATGTGTGTAGGGCCGAGGGCGAAGACCTCCGCCGCCACGGATCAGTCCCATTTACCATCAATCCCCCCGGCAAAACGTGTCAAAGTTGGTATTAAATCCAAACAACTGCGACTCAAAAACACCCAACCCCCCTGAAAAGTAAAATGAATCACAACTGCTTGTATTTCGTTAGAGTTTGATTTATTATGCTGTAACGGCGGCGGAATAAACTAAAATTTAATAACACTTCAGGTAAGAAGAAATTTCGGCGGGTAGGTAAGAAGCACTTTTACCGCATAAACTCAAACAGCAAGTGTTAATAATTTCCCAGTTAGCTGACGTTTCTTGGCAATTAAAAAAAGGGGTTTTTTAATTGTTTAAAAACAAATACATAATATACTGGCAACAATAAAATTTGCAAAAGCACATCCAGGTTTTAAAAATAAACCTTTTTATTTGTTGCTAAAAGTTAAAAGAAAAAAAACGTAACTTCAAAAAATTTAAACTAAAGTTCAAATTTTAATTTATGATCCTCAACTTGTGACAAATTTGTAAATTTATGAACAAGTAAACTTGTCTATCAAGTAAGATAGAGCTTAAATAAAGTCTCTTTAAATAAAAGAGCTTAAATGAAATTTTAGCTTTTTCCTTTATAAAAAGGTGCTTTTAAATGCGAACACAACTTGCTTTAATAACATTGGCTCCACTTATTTAGAACCGGAAATCATTTAACCGCAATTGTAACCAAGACAATTTAAAGAAGAAGGCTGTTGGGAGAGAGTTCATAAAGCAACTGTTGTAAAAAACAACCACCAATCCCTCCCACGTCAGTTACTCCACGAAAATAATAGTTCAATATTGGAATTCTTTGCTTTTATTCTATTTTGAGTAAACAGCGCACTTTTAAGTGGCCACGTTTAACAGATATTAACGGGAAACGGAAGAAAGACATCCAATTTTGTCCACAAACCAAAGTGTGCGAAGTCTCTCTGTCGCCTTGGTAATGATGAACTTTCATTTTAATTGTTTTAATTCAGTAATTATAAAGTCAATATCATCTGCCGTTTTGTCGAGCTAAACAAATTACGGTTTTTTATATTTATGGATAACCAACGTTCTACTGACTGATGCAACAAAGTATATGCAAAAAACACAACATTTATAATCTGTGACCTAAATTGAAATCACCCGTTCTTTTTTTTATTTTGAACGTCATATAAATGATACTAAAAATTGAAAAAAAAATTTAATCCTACACCTAGACTCGAAAAAAATGTCTTCAAAATTTGAAACTAGATGATTTTTACCGGTCTTGGAAAGTTCTATCCTGGTGAATTTCTACATCGACGATATTTTTAATATTCTAAAATCTAATGGTTAAAAAAATTATGGCCCTGCAGTAACCAGTAACCAACAACTGCTATTTTTTAATAAGCGCTAAAGCAATCTTATTACGCTTAAACAACCTTAGCATTGACTTTTATTTTCTTTGAAATCACGTGTAAAATATTTTTATCGAAAGGATTTAGCACGATAAATAGCGAACTACATAGCCTATTTTACTTTGTACAAAAATTCTGTGGGCTGGAAAAAGAAATAAGCCTGGTTTTATACTCTGTTTAAAGTGTTTTCAAAAGGCAAAAATCAAAAAGTCGATTTAGGATTATTTAAAATTTTTCCTAACTTTTTAGCATTTTTATTTAAACAAAAACTATTTAGGCTTTTTAAAACATTCTAAACACTTTTAAAAACGTGTAAAATAGATCTTTGTTTCTTGAACAAAGTATGAATTTACGTGACTATCTCTATTATAATACCAATTTAGTTATGGACCTACCTACCATAACAAAAATTGGGTCGGCGGTTCCATCATGAAACAATGTTCCTCTGAGATTAAATGCATTTCATAGTGATACTTTTGGAATTAGAAATACTACAAAAATAATAAAATATCTATTTGACAAATTTTAGCGCTTTTTGTATTAAATTAATGCATTAGAAAACAGTTTTCTTTCTTTGATTAACCAAAAAAATTTACATATGAAAAACTTTAGTTACGTAAAAAATGGCTTTAAACAATGGTCAAAAGTTAACAAAAATACTGAAAATTGTTTTAATATTGTTGTTAAATCTCAGGGTTTGAAAAAAAAATGAGTAAAAATATTTATTTCATCACAAATTCAGATTTAGCGGCGTGACCGCAGACTCAAAATTTTGTTATGCTAGGTAGGTCCATATTACTGTATGGATAAGTACTGTATTGTTTCCATATATTAATGTAACTTTTGAATGAACCTCTACACTCTACAGATCTGTGCACGGGCTGGAAATGCCCCCCCCAGAATATTCGTGGCTGTGCCCCTTTAGTCAAAAATGAAAAAAGTACCAAAAAATTATGACTCCATTTTTGACCTATTATAACGTCATTTTCGCGAATTTTTGCTGTTTTTGGCCTATTTTAATACATTTTCAACCATTTTAGACATATTTTTACTTAAATTTTGCTTTTTTTATTCTTTTTCTAATTTTTTCTCTTTCTCCCCTGCTTGCCCCTTCCCCAATAAATCCCCGGCGGCAGTACATTTTTCTGTCTATTGTCTATTTACAGTTATTGATATGGAACGTAAGGTTTTTATTTTCCACAACATTATTTTTGAATAAGAAATTTGTTAGCTTTAAAATAAATAATGGTATTTTCTTTTTAGAAAACTATTAATATAAATTTAAAGATCACTTAAAAATATTGAAACATTTTTTTAGGATACCTTTAATTGTTTTATATAAATTGAGTAGACAGATAATGTTTCAAATAAATTTTATATCGTTTAAACTAGTGATGTTATCCGGAGCTCAGGAGCGGAGCTCCGAAGCAACCCCCGGAGCTCCGCTCTATTTTTGAACGAATTTAATGAACATATAAAAATCATGTCATGGATTATTTTGTCAAAAATTTCTTGTAAACTAAATTTTCTTCAAAACTTATTTAAAACAATAAAAATAGCCTTAAAAATGCAACTAGAGTAACTTTAAATGTATTTGAAGCTTAAATAAGCTTAAGTCAATAATTTAAGGGGCGGGTCTCCGGAGTTCCCTCCGCTTAAAATAGTCGGAGCTCCGGAGCATGATATTGGAGAGTAGGAACATCACTAGTGTAAACTTTAATTTTTTAGTTACACATTACAAAACCGAAATGCGTTACGTATTTTATTTAAAAAAGAACAAATTAATACCTGTGACATGGTTATTTTGAGGATGATGGGAGTGTAAATCTGGTCCATTACGACTGTCAATATGGTTTTCTTGATTCATTCCTGAGCTCGGACCTTCACCCGCTAAATAACAATAAGCGAGATAGGATTGTTTAAAATAATTGCACACTAGAAGGTACATATGAGATCTTAGATGAAAATAAGAAAATGGGACCCCTGACTCCTCTCTAGATTTTAAATGTTTTCCCTTCCGGTCGACACCTATAGAAAACCAGGGGAGAATGGGCCCCCTTCCTAGATTTTAAAATGCCATTTATCTGGGGTAAAGCCCACTAGCTCTAATGACTATTTTCATCAATGGAAGAGACATGAGATTAAAAACAGTTTCAACGCGTTTTACGCTTTTTACACACTGAGTTGAAGCCATAAGTGGCATCCCTCCTGGATTTTTTTTTCGGGGGGGGGATTATAGCAGAGGCCGACCGGCTATGAATATTTCATATTACCGCCTAAATCTCTGTATCAGCACTGCTGCTGGTACAGGGTTTTAGTCAATGTCCCCGCCTCCAATAGAGAATTTTTGGGATTGGCGTGACGTGACTTGACCCTCGAAATTAAGGGGGGGGGGTGTGCGGGTGTCTCAAAAATTTTTTTGGGAGTACCTCAAATACCACATTTTTAGCGTTTTTATTACTGGCCATACATGGGCACAAGGGGGGAGGTGGTTGGGATAAGATAAGATAAGACAACGTTTATATTCATTAGATTTATAGGGAAGTGTCAATTAGTTAATTAAATAGTTTAGCGCTCAGTTTAAATTCTTGACTTACGAGTGCCGAGTTCTTTGACCAAGGTGGACATTGTGTTTGTGATGGAGTCGGCGGCTGAGAGGAGGTCGCCCTGGAGAGTTCCAGCTTTAGGCGGGGCGCCGGCGGGGAGACCGGGACCGCCTCGCCCCAATGACCCCGTCTGATTGGCGAAAAAGGCCTGGTTCCCCAAACTGGAAACGGGGGTGGAGTTTCGGAAGGCGGAGCGAATCTCTCCACCCACCCCGCTCAAGACCGTAGGTGACCGCGGAGAGCCCTCCCGCGGCGTCTGTGTCTAAAATCAGAAAAAAATATTTTATTAGACTTTGTGGCGCATTGACAGAACGTAAAACTCTCGTAGGTATTAGTGTTTAAACCATAAATAGGCAAGTAGTCCGGAGTGGGGGGGGGTTAAACCACAAAATACAGGAGGGGGGTTAAAATCCCAGAAACGCAAAATAGCATATCGTTTTTTTCTGGACTGAATTTTACCCATATCTTTTTTTCGATTTTAAAGAAAAATAGGTAAAAAAACACTAATTTTCGGTCAAAAAGCCCTTTTTATTGCATTTTTGAGCTTTTTACTGTTTAAAACATTCATTTTGACCTCAAAACTTAAGTTCTGAGGCAGTTAGAAGTCACTTTAAACACTTTTTTTCTTCATTTTTCCAAACTTGTGGGGGGGTTAACCTTTTCCCTCCCTTCTGAGTGAAGGGGGTTAAACCCTCCTTTTCAAAATTTGGGGAGTTAACCCCTCCCCCAACCTCCGTGCCCATGTATGGTTTAAACCATAAGCCATGTCTGCAACTGCAGCCTAGGCTTTCTTGAAAGGAAGACTAATGTATATTAGTGTATCATCGAAAAAACAGAGAATTTTATCTACTTCTTTAAATGACTTAGTGTTATAATTGAAAAACGCTGCTCCTGGCTATAATGATGCCCATGCTTCAAGATAAGACAAGATAATCTACGCTGTGCTCATAGCATACATGGGCAAGTTGGTCCGGAGTGGGGGGGGGTTAAACCCCAAATTAGGGGGGGGTTAAAATCCGAGAAACGCAAAATACCCATATCGTTTTTTTTTTCTGGAGTGCATTTTACCCATATCGTTTTTCGATTTTGAAGGAAAAATAGGTAAAAAACGCTAATTTTAGGTCAAAAAGCCCTTTTTATTGCATTTTTGAGCTTTTTATTGCGTAAAACATTCATATTGACCTCAAAACTTAAGTTTGGAGGCAGTTAGAAGTCATTTTAAAGACATTTTTTTTTCTTCATTTTTCCAAAATTGGAGGGGGGGTTAACCCCCCAACCCCCCCGTGCCCATGTATGGCTCATAGGTGTTTTTTTTTCTGGGGGGGACAGAGGGGTGCACGGTGCATTCCCCCTAGAGCCAAAATTTTGGACCCCCTAGAAAAAATCCAGGACCCCCCCCAAAGCTCGAGAGCGGTCCGGCCTGACCCCCCTAGCGAGGCTGACCTCCCTCCCCCCTTCCGACTAATTTAAAAGTATATTTTTTTATTTACTGTCAAAAACACGGTTTTTAGTTAAAAAACAGTGTTTAAATACACTTTTTAGGTCTAAATAAGCTGTTTTAGTACATAAAATTCAATATTAAACCTAAAAACACTTAAATTATTGAGTTAAAAAAATTTTGTTAAAAAATTGGACCCCCCTGACCCCCCTAAATTTGAAATCTCGCACCCGGGGTCGACCCCCTCTAAAAAGCCAGGGGGGTTCGGACCTCCCTGGACCCCCCCTAAAAAATTTTGGCCTTCCACCCGGGGGTGGACCCCCTAGCGGACCCGACCAAAAACACCTATGGCTGTGCTATGATATAATACAAAATAGTGCGAATTGAACTTGTATTGTATGGTTGCATATACTTAGCGCTGAAAAAATATCCCAATTTTAACAAAGTAAAAAAATTTTGGTTGAAATTTCTCTATATTTTGCAAAGCGCACATGAAACACTTTTTGTATAGCGCTAAAATTTTAATACAAATCTAAATTATTAAAACCGTGTAGTATATAAGGTATAAAATATAAAAAGTACCTACTATAATTTTTAATTCAATTTTACGTTGTTCTTAAATCATAACTAATATCATATATGGATTGACGTTTAGTGAAATAAATGGATTATCAACTCAACTCACCCTTAATACCCTCATGAGATTCTGCAGCTGTCCCATCAGATCCCTTCGAGTGTCCTGGAGATTGTGCATTCGGGACTCCAACTCGGCCTTCCGCTGTCTGAGGGTGTGGAGCTCGGTGTTAAGGCCGGACTCGATGAGCCCCTCCTCTGCTGCCAACTCCCCGCTAGCCGCTTTCTTCATCGCTTGGATCTGCTGGATCTCCCGCAGGATTTCTCTAAACAAGTTAATTTTCACAAAAATATAGATAATAAGCTTTATCAAAAAAACTTTACAAATAAAATTGTGCAGCCACAGCTCTTATTGCCCAAGGCACCGCACCCATATTTTAATTTTTTTGCTAGTTAAGATAATTAGTTAATATGATAGTTTACAATAGCTTACTTATTTCTTTGTTCCAGACGAGCAATGGCAGCTCTTTGAGCCAAGTTTTCATCTGGATATACACCCAAATCAAGGCGTCCAGGACCAGGATACTAAAAATATTATTTAGATTACATTATTCATAGGACCTTGTAAAGCTTTTTTCACTTTACACTAAGGCGTCAGCGGTTTTTTAAATTTTAGAGTGATGCTTAAAAATTTAGCTAGCGTCACATTCGATTTTAAATAAAACAATTAGGCAGTTAAAAATTTCAAACCTATTTTATCTGATAGAAAAACACTATAAGTTTGTATAAAATAGTCTTAATTTTATTATAAAAATACAAAAAAAAACAACTTTATACTAATACAACAAGGCGAAAAAAGCAACATGGAAAAAAACTTACTATTGTTCGTCCCGCAAGTTTTGCCGAGTATCTGGCAATTAATGAGTGCTCATCCTCTTTCATGAACTGATCATTGTTGAAGATCATTCTTGATGGGCTAAATAAAATATAGTAGGCAACATAAAAAATGCCGTGCCATTAATTATTATATATAACACTTTTAAAGCCACTAAAAGTTTTGTTTTAAAATTTGGTCTACAGTACAGTGCATTAAAAATGACAATAATGCCTTGGAAATTTTTTGCTGAATAAAATTTTTATACTCATCACCGTCATAAAAATTGTATACATAGTTGAAACAAAAATGATGTAAACAATGGACAAACTTGGAATCTAAAAGGTTTTATCACAATACTGGACAATCCAAGAAGTATATATCGAATTTACACTTTTTGCTACCAGTTTAAAACTGTAAAACTGCTAATGCTGCAACTTTTTATCTAATTTAATGCTATCACTATAGTTAGTCTTCACCATACATGGGCACGGGGGAGTTTGGGGGGTTGATTAACCCCCCTAAATTCTAAGATGGGGGTTTAAACCATGCATGGACAAGTTGGTCCGGAGTGGGGGGGGCTAAACCCCAAATTAGGGGAGGGGGGTTAAAATCCAAGAAACGCAAAATACCCATATCGTTTTTTTTTTCTGGAGTGCATTTTACCCATATTGTTTTTCGATTTTTTTTTATTTTTTTCTTCATTTTTTTCAAAAATGGGGGGTTAATTTTTTCTCCTCCCCACTTCTGAGTGGGGGGGGCGGTTAAACCCCCCTTCTCACCCCCACCCCCCCCCACCCACACCCCACACCCCGAAAAACAGGCACACCCCGGGTGACCAAAATTGACAATTTTTTGTGACTTTTACATTTTTAGAACTTTGGGGGGCCGGGCGGGGGGTGGAGGGCCCCCCCCCCCCCCCCGGGGGGAAGTTAACCCCCCAACCCCCCTGTGCCCATGTATCGTTTAAGCCCCCACTCGAGTGGGGAGGGAAGGAGAAAAAACGTTAACCCCCAATTTTGGAAAAATGAAGAAAAACTGTCTTTAAAATCACTTCTTACTGCCTCCAAACTTAAGTTAAATAAAAAGCTCAAAAATGCAATAAAAAGGGGATCTAAAATTAGCGTTTTTTACTTATTTTCTCTTCAAAATCGAAAAACGAAACGGGTAAAATGGACACCAGAAAAAAGTATATGGTCAATTGCGTCTCTTGGACCTTGATCCTCAAATCCTATCGGACCTTAAAATTTCACATTCCCTCTCGGCCTCTCCCGAAAAAATTTAACCTATCATAGCGCAGTAGCGACGTGATAAGCTGAATAAACTTTATGTAGTTTATCATAGAAAAATAAACTAGTTTTATTAGCGGAGGAAATATGAGCGTCCTTGATTAATTGTTAATAGTGGGACGTATCAAACAAAACATTGCATTTATTATCACACTGAGAATAAATTTGATTTATTACTCTTTTATATTGAAGACAAATTAAATTTGTTTTAAAACTATTGGTATTGGTACCAACTACCAAACCCTGAAATGCAACTAGACTGGGTGAGTACCTAATACTTAATATTAATATTAAAGGAAAACGCATACTATTTAAAAAAAGCAATAAATTTTAACTTAAAATAATTAAATATACTAATGAAATTGAATCGTTCAAAAAGTGTAATATTATTTTTACAAACAATATTTAACTAAATATAAGGAATAAGTTAGCCAGCTGTAGAGATAAAATAAAGCGTTAAAATTCGGCACACGAAAAAATATTATAATAAAGGATCGACGAAGGAAGCATTGAGCTGGCGATATCAAAATCATCATTTTTAGTGCAAGAACACACAGATTTCTCAGTAGAAAAAGGATCGTTGAAATGAAACCAGCTTATAAGTCACAAGCTCTCGAGGGAAAAACGCGACACGATTTTCATATTTACAGCGGCTTAATTACACGCAGCTTCCTTAAGATAGTTTAGTTTCCGTATAATAATCACAAGTTTAAGCGCCCACGCAAAAATTCTTTTTTAAGCGGACGCTATAATCCCAGATTAAAGAAGGGAAAGATCTAAACTAGATTTGTTAACGGCGTCTCTGCCTGATTACCTTAGGGTGCTTAAGAACTATCAGAACAATATTAAATTTAAACGTAGGCCTATTTTTAAACAGCATCGACACTTCAAAATTATCCTCATTTCAATTCACAAACGCAAAAGGCTTTAAAAGTAAACGCAATTGAAAATCACTCACGTGAGAACGCAAACAAAATTTTAACAAGAATCGCGTTTTCAAAAAATGAAAATGAGTAGATTGTTAATATCTTCCGGTCAGATAAAGTAATTTATGGCCATGCGAATTTTTCAAGCGTAAAATTTTGTTTAATGATTCAGATTAAGGCCATGAACCCAACACACATGCTAAACCTGCTAGATACAAAAAAATATACTAAATTTATAAAAAAACGCAGAAAATGAGAAACGCTATTGTGTCAAAGAGAAGCTTTATAATAAATTAATGATCAGCTGCGCTAGCTGTTAGGTTACAAAAAGTTTTCTAAGAAAGCTATTTTAATTATTTGTAAAAACTACCCAGAAACTCATGGCAAATTCATGTTTATTTTTAATTTTGATAAGTGAACTTTTTTTCTTCAGAATCTTGAAGGTCTTAAGTAATTTATTAACTTCAGAATAAAATCCGATCATGCCTGTTCTATTCTAATACCAATCAATAATTGAATTACATATTACCTTCTATAATCTTTATCGATTTTAGTAACTCAAGCTGAACAGTCTATCTGTCTGTCATTGTATAGGTGGTAACTGGTAACGCTGTATTTTTTCAGACTACCAAAAGACAAAATAACCCAAAATTTCTCACCTATATTTTAGCCTCATAAAGCGTAGACGAGTTTAAGTTTTAATTTTTTTTTCTTCTGGCAAAAATACATTCGGAGTCTCAATGTATTTTTGCCAGAAGAAAAATATTTTAAACTTAAAATCGTCAACGCTTTATTCAGAGCAAGCTGAATCGTCCGCTCACATGTTAAGAACATAATTTACTTCAACACAAAACACTTAAAATCAAAAAGAAAAACTTAAAACTAAGAATATGAAATAGATATTATATACAGACCTGTGCACTGCCCCCCCGGGTTTAAAACGGGGGGGAATTCCAAAATAGCAATACGTAACTGAACGAAGTAGATGACAAAA
>JASAMX010012419.1:0-28323 GCA_030248175.1 Microlaimidae sp. YZB2_3
CAGGTTTTAAAGAGACTTGTTTCAGTCTTTTCTGGCATTTAGTTTTTAGTTTTATGTAGCTTTATACTATTCCATTTAATACAAGGCTTTTTTTCGAAACTTTGTTTTGTCTTTTGCTAGAATATCTATTTAAACTGTTTTTTATGTAAAAAAATACTAAACTAAAAAAATTATTACGCGTCTTGCCCTTGCGCACTGTAGGTCCAGAGATAATATCCAAACTGAAACAAAACTACGTGATAGAAACACAATCGTGAGTAGTTGATTCTAGTGTTATTTTTGTAGTATAAGCAAAAATGTATAATAAATGAAATTTAAATCAAATTAACCATTAAAAAAGTAGGTAGGTACCATTTAAAAGGTATTTTTGATGTTCAATTTGAATGGTACTTATTTTACAGTCGATTCTTTCTAAGTGTCTCATTTTTCATTTATTATATATTTTATTTTTAAGTGTGTAATTAGCTTCATTTATTTCTGGTACACGGTCAATAACTTATAATAATTTTTGCTATTTATAATGATTTTTCACAATCCTTATGGTTCAAAATTTAGTTTAATTTGTTTTGGATCTAAACAAGGAACGTAAAATTGATTATTCAACTCTAATTTCTTAACCAAAAATGTAATACATAGCAACATTTAAGGCTGGTTCATACTTATGACAAAACGTCCTTTGGACAAATTCCAAAGGACAAAAGTTCTTTGGACTTTGTCCAAAGGACAAATACAGTGTAAAAACGTCCTTTGGACTTTGTCCAAAGGACAAAATCCAAAGAATAGCGTGTTCATACTTTTCGTCCTTTGGTCTTTTCCTTTTGTATTTTGTCCTTTGGACTTTGTCCAAAGGACAAATTCTAAATAGCATTCATACTTCGTCCAAAGGAAAAAGTCCAAAGGATGTTTTGGCTTGTCCAAAGGACGTTTTGGCTTTTCTAAAATTGTCCTTTGGACTTTGTCCAAAGGACATTTTGTCATAAGTATGAACCAGCCTTTAATAAAATGAATTAAAAGTAACAGCATGGTTTTACTGTTTAAAAAATATTGTACCAGAAGGCAAGATTCTCAATCAAAACAAAAGATTTGTGTTTACAACAAAGTTGTCAATTGACCTAAGCACCGATGGTCGGATCTTCCATAACTGGTTAAATTAAACATGCAAAAGTTTTAAGTGGGTTAAGCTAAAACCTTTGTGATATGGGTTTTGTATAAGTGAGTAGCTAAAGAATCATTTATACGGTTTTTTTATAAATACCAAATGATCCCAAAAATTTTTTCTCAGTGAGGTATTTTTTACCTAATAAAATATTTCGTTATTTGACTCACCCTACTAAAGAGTCTGAACTTTTGATAAATTGAATATTCTATAAACATAAAGCACTGTTTTCCGGCGTTTTTCTTCCCGCTAGCTTGATTCATTATAGTTGTGCTGTACCATCTTATTTTATGACCCTCGTAAAAAACGTAAAAAATACAAAAAATTGACCGATTTTTCTGAAAATTTTTGTAATTTTAGTTTTAAAAAAATCAATTCTTTCGGTTGATTGATAATGAGTGAAGCTGAGTCGAGAATGGTGGTGTGCGCCGTGTGCAACGCGGAGTGCCAGGGTGCCGATCTGGAAGGTCATATCTGCTCCGAGCATTTGGACTATTTCCCGTTCAGTTGCGGCCATTGCGGTCACTTCATGCCCACCGAGGAATTGGCTCATTTTCACGCCACCAAAAAAGCCCATCTCCCGATGAAGGTATGTTACCTTTCAACATATCGTCCTTACTACGGCAGAATGAGTCACACTGCCTATAAAATATAATGCGACTGTGACTTAATTTAAATTTGAAAAAACACCCTATAAATTCCAGAATCAATGACAGTTCTGTGTATTTTATAATTTTGCTATTTGTGACGACGATAGGCTATATCAACATAATATGTTTAGTTCCTAACGAACATGTTAAATTAAGAAAGAACACTGTAGACAAAAAAACAACCGGTGAAGTTTGTGGATTGCGAAATCGCCGTTAAAATAATTCATGTTGACTACAGTAATAAAATGTAAAATTTCAACAATATTTCTATTGGTTTTGTTGAAATCAGACAATTGTGTTATGCATTTTTAAAACAGTATAAATAAAAAATTTTCAAAAAAACATCTTTTTCCTGTGATTTTTTAGTTTTTATAGTTAGGAATAACAAAGTAATCATATAACAAAAAATGTGTTTAAAATTACATTGGAGGCAATGTAATCTACTGTAACATAGAAAAAATCAAATCTTGAAATAAATATTAATATCAAAAATATGTAATATAGCGACTAAGCTAAGCCTAAGCAAAACCTAAGCTAAGCCTAAGAAAAATCTAAGCTAAGCCTTAGCAAAACTTAAGTTTGAGCAAAACTCAAGCGTAAAGCCTAAGCCTAAGCAAAAGCTAAGCTAAGTCTAAGCCTAAGCAAAACTTTTAAGCCTAAGCAAAATCTAAGCTAAGCCTAAACCTAAACAAAACCTAATTCTAAGCATAACCTAAGCTTAGCCTAGAAGCAAAGCAAAATCTAAGCCTAAGCAAAACCTAAGCGAAATCCAAGCTAAGCCTAAGCCTAAGCAAAACCTAACCTAACCCCTCCCCTGTTATTTTTGGGGTAGGTTCTGGCCTTCGGCGTCCGGGCCGCATGAGTTTTTTCGTGTCGGACAGTATTACTTGTGAGTATGAAATGAAATTAAGTTGTGCTATTATAATGGCTTCCTCTTCATTTTGATTCGGCGAGTTAAAATGGAGAGGAAGCTATTATAATAGCCATTTATTGACTTAATTTCACTTCATATATACTCACAAGTCTAATACTGTCCGGGCCGCACGAGTTTCCCCGTGTTGGTTTAATACTGTCCAACACGCAGAAACTAGTCCGGCCACAAGGTAAGAACTCTTGTAAGTATATATGAAGTGAAATTAAGTCAATAAATGGCTATTATAATAGCTTCCTCTCCATTTTAACTCGCCGAATTAAAATGCCTACTATGCCATTTTTCTCGAGGGTGCCATTTAAATGGAAAGGCTCATTATAATGGCCTATTCTGACTTAATTTTTTATATAGGAGTTGCACATTTTTTGGTATATTATATATTTTTGATAATTATATTATCACCAAAAAAACTTGGGAATTAATCAAACATTTATCAATACTGTATAAATTAGTGATGTTTCTACCCTCCAATATCAGGCTCCGGAGCTCCGGCCATTTAAAGCTGAGTTAGCTCCAGAGCTCCGTCCCTTAAATTTGCGATTTTAATATTTGAGCTTGAAATAGATTTAAAGTTACTTGATCTGAATTTTTAAGTCTATTTTTATCGTTTTAAATAAGTTTAAAAAAAATTTAGTTTACAAAAAAATTTTGACAAAATAATCTCTGTCATCGCTTTTTAATTAGTCATAAAATTAGTATAAAAATTGTGTGAAGTTCCGGGGGTTGCTTCGGAGCTTCTAAAAACGGACTCAGCTTCGGAGCTCCGGAGCTCCGAGCCCCAAGGCACATCACTAGTATAAATGCTGATAAAAATATAATCGGAAAAAACTTTTTTTTACAAAAGTTTTATCAAATTGGTTACCATAATTTAGATTCGCGAAACACCAAACATGAACAAAGAAAATCAGCTAAAGGAGCTTATTCAAAAAAGCAACGCAGGAATGCCTGCCACAATAAACACCAATGCTTTTCAGGTAAAGAGAGTGGAACCCATTGCACAATATATAAACTAATATATAAACTTATATAAACACAATAAACCATTATTAACAGGGATACATGGAAATTAATTGATGAAAAAATAGGAATTAGAAATTAATAAAAAAAACTATTTGCATATCTTTTGATCTTTACTTATTTTGCCACAGAGACCATATTGTTATTAACAAAGTTGCGAAAGTGTAATTGACAAAAATATCATAAAAAATATGTAGCTGCTCTGCAATAATATTATTCAAGTAAAATATTACAATTGCGAAAAAAATATTTGTTTATTGGCGCAGTGAAAAGTTTGATAGCGACAGTAAAAAATAACTAAATTTGACTTAACTAAATAAAGTCGTTTGCTAGACCAAAGTGCAAGGAAATATTAAAAAGTATTAAGCTATAAAAAGATTGTTTGGATTGTAAAGGATTTTATATGTATTGTTCTCAACACGAGTAACAATTACATTTGTTGAGTACTAGTTGCATCAAAACTTCTATTTGATTTAAAATTTTCACACGCATGTTACGTCTCACAAAATATGCTGGTGTTTTTTTTTTCAAAAAATACATGGAATTAGTGTAAGCACGACCAAGTTTACTAATTAACAAAAACAAACTACACAGCTATGTCTGGTTTCCTTTAGCAAAATATTACAAAAAAAACTGAAATTAAAAACTATTTTATTATAAAACAGTTACAATTCTAATAAGATTCATTTAAATACTTTACGTTTATGGTATTTTTTGAGTTTTATGAGAATGGGAATCTTAAGTAGTTTATAATCCAAATTCTGTGGCGGTATTTATAAAAACGTTTAATTGGTTTTTTTATTATGTAAAATATCTATGTAAAAAAATATGTTGTGTTATAATTAATTTTGATTATCCAAAATTCTATAATTTTGTTTTAGAACAGCAATAGTCCTGCCACAATAAGCAGTCGCAATTCCGTTGATAGAAATTATGAAAAACAACAATCATGGAACTCAAATGCCATGGTAATATATGTAAAACATTGGCATTACGCATTCATGTGTGTTGCATTGTAAAATCAAATTTATGACTACATATCAGTCTAATAAGCATAGTATATCTATGTGCACCCATGCGTGGCTGTATTTCTTTCTCCTAACCACAAACACGCACACGCACACACGCACACACACACATACACCCCCACACACACACACACACACACACACGCACGCACGCACGCACGCACGCACGCACGCACGCACGCACGCACGCACGCACGCACGCACGCACGCACGCACGCACGGACGCACGCACACACACACACACACACGCACACACACAATGAGACACGCACCACACACACACACACACACACACACACACACACACACACACACACACACACACACACACACACACACACACACACACACACACACACACACACACACACACACACACACACACACACACACACACACACACACACACACACACATACAAGTTTTTATCGTTGATTATTTTAGGAAAAAAAGGAAGATGATAGTAGCTCAGAGATGCCTATTTGTAATCCGGAATTAGCTACGAAGAGCCTCCATACCAAGCTCACTCAAAAACCGGAACATGAAACCCAGTCCTTAAAACGTCCCACCTCTGCAGAAGACAACAGTGCCCCTAAACGAAAAGCCAGTGAAAGTGCTTTCGAAACGGAATACGAACCAGAAGAAAATATTGACCAACACTACAGTGATACTAAAGACATAAAGCCAAGTAATTAATTTTTGGTACTTTTAAACACAAAACACATTTTTGCTTTGTAATCTTTAAAAAATTAACGTGGCACATAAAGTTAAACAACAAAATTCCACTTGCCTCTCCAGTTTCCCATTTTATAAAAGTAAAATGGAGGCGTCAAAAATCAAATCAGATTTCATAGTGAAATATTTGGTTTGTGATGAAACTATCTTTGTAAAAATTCCACCCGGGCTTTGTCATTGTTTTCATATGGACCTCTACCTAGCATAACAAAATTTTGGGTCCGCGGTCCCGCCACGAAAACAGAATTCGTTATGACATAAATAACTTTTACCCAGTTTTATTAAGGACCAGAGATTTTACAACAATATTTAAACGATTTCAGGTATTTTTTGCTAATTTTTTGCCATTGTTTAAAGCTATTTTTTGCTTAACTAAGGTTTTTCATATGTAAGTTTTTTGAGTTAATAAGAAAAACAAACATTTTGTAATGCTTTAATTCAATGCAAAAAAGCTGCTAAACCCTGTTTTTATATGTTTTATTATTTCTAGTACTTCCAGTTTGAAAATTATTAGAATGAAATGCATTTAATCTGAGAAAAATTTTGTTTCGTGTTGAGACCGCGAACCCAATTTTTGTTATGCTAGGTAGGTCCATAAATCAAGCCTTTCGTTAGACAATATTAACACTCAAGCTGTTAAACCAGTAAACATACTTTTTGTGTAGGATGTAATTGGAAAGAGTGAGTATATTTTTAGATTTTTTACTATTTATTTTCTTGTGTCTTTGCTATACTAACTATTTATTTGTGTTCCTTGCTAAAAAAGGCCAAAATAGGAATTATTTTGTTTGGACAGACCTTACATCAGTTTTTCAGTCATAGTTCTAAAATTTTTTTAATGTAATTATTGATATTTAGCACATTACCTTTCACCGATGACAGAAAAATGTGGCGCTTGCAGATGGTATTTGCCTCCCGAACAGAAAGAAGCGCATATTCGCGATCACATGGAAACTGGGACTCTCTTTAGTTGCAACTACTGCAGCTATCAAGCCAAAAGCCTGCGATCTGTCAGGACTCATAACAGTCGTCAGCATGCGCGTCGTAAGTCATACTTTCTTTATTATATTTAGTTTATTTTTATTTATTTTGTAAAAAAACACAGGAACATTTAGAAGAAATTATACACTGCATTATACGTTAATTGAATGCACATAAAAAATCATATTTTTCTGATATTTTTGTGTAGCTCACGAACATACTCTATAAACGGCAGTAGAATTTTATTTCACATTTTAACAAGGCGACCATTTTTTGATAATTTTAAAATTTTCTAAAAGTGCAGTAATTACTAATTAATTAATTACCACTCCAAAGTTTTAGAACCGCATTCCATTAGTGACAAAAGCCACACTCTCAGTACTTACGAAGAATGGAAAGAGATGTGTTTTCCACAGGATTGTTATTCGAACAGTGGTTCGGGTGATGCACAATGGGAGAGTCAAGGTCCAGATGGGTCCAAAACTTTTCTCAATTTAGGAGGTAATCAAGTTTATGTATAGGCCGTCTGCACATGTTAAAGTAAAGCGGACTATATGCGACTAATGAAAAATATAGGGCTTCTGGTTTAGTAAGTTATCTCCGAAAGTCTTATTTATCGTAGAAATCACATGAATCAAGTGTAATATACAGTTAACAGTAATACTAGTATAGTATAACATGTTAATAAAGTATTCAAAGATTTAACAAAAAAGCTACATCTGATGTATTGTTAAAAGACTTGTTTTAGGTGTTTTTGCTTCGCTGTGATCTGTTTAGCATTATTAACTGTCATAATAGTCGAAATTTATTATTACTATTATCTATCTTGTCATTATTTTGTGTTAGTTTCATTAATTTTAATATTGATAAAAGTGTCAATTAACAATATACCTTTGGCTTATATGTATTTAGGTGACACAGTAATGGAAGGAAATCCTCCTGGCTCAGAACACGTAATTAGAAGAAAAGTTAAACCTAACGGTCGCATGTACAGGTATTGCTATTTAACCATAGTTGGATAATTTATGTTGTACAACCAGTAATTCTTGAAAATAAAATGTTTGTGTTGAATTTTTCTGTATCAACAATTCATAAAATGCTGCAAATGGGTTTTTTCTGTTGGCGTGTTAAAATTAGAGTGATATATGTTTCTTGTTAAGTATAAAGCTACTCCTTGATATTACTTTCTGCTGAATGACCATTTTATTGGCGATACAGTTCGAAATATTTGTCGTGAGTGTATATCGTTTTTAAATATACCACCAAATTAATCTTTTATTATTCATATTTGTAAAATTACTTAACCAAAAACCTTTATTCCTGTATGGTTAATGGTTTTAAATTGTTTTTATTATAGAATAAAAACTTGTGTTCTAATAAAAATATTTTAAAAAACAAAGTATAATGCCAAATTTAGATATATGGTTTGCCAAGAATGCAATATGGAAATAGCCGATGCTTCTGTTTCATCCCATGTGTACAACAATCATATACGGCGAAAAGACATGGTAAAATGTGGATATTGCGATTACAGCGCCATGTACTCTTATTCAGAAGTAAGCAGCAAGTAATTTACACTTTAAAAAAGGCTTTTTTTACAAAAGCTGAAAATATGGTATAAGTATTGATTTTGTAATAAAATTAATGCATGGTTGAATCAACATTCAAATGTATTTAAAATAAGTTCAAATTTTAATTTTAATCTAGTGCAATTGTTTTAAATATTAAGGTTCGCCGTCATACACAAGTGAAACATCCAACTGAAGAACTAATAATTCATGACCATCGTCATACCGTGGAATCTTTGGACTTGTATTACGAGTGGCGTTCCCGTTGTTTTCCGGGAATTACTGGTATTTGTTTTTTTATATGATAAGTTATTATCTTGTTTACTGGTCATATTGATAAGTGATGATCCTGAAAGTAGTATCATGCTCCGGAACTCCAGCCACTAAATTAGAGGAAGCTCTGAACTCCGAAACTCCATTCCATAATTAAGGAATTTCACGTAAGCTTAATTAAGCTTGAAATATGTTTTAAGTCATTCTACCTGCATATTTAAAACTATTATCGTTTTTAATTTTTTTTTTGAAGAAAAACTAGTTTACAAAAAAAGTTTTTACAACAAAGTGTAAGGCGTATTCCTTAATTATTTATAAAATTATTTAAAAAATATAGGGTGTAGTTCCGGAACTCCGGAAGTTGCTCCAGAGCTCAAAAAAGAAAAGCTCCGGAGCTCAGAGGAAACATTGCTAGTATTGATAATAGTGAGGTTGAAAAAGTAGGCACAAAATGTTGTACATTTTATTATGACATCTCTGGGTTATTGAAAAGAAGACTTGAATTTTGACTTTCTAAACCAGGGTCCGAACAGTTTACAAGCAATCTGCATTTCTCCCAAATATTCGGTTTACAACTCATTAAAAAAACATAGATATCCAGAAATACTTATATTTTTTCGAATATAAAAGATGACATAATAATCCAAAACCTATATTTTTAACTCAGTATTAATTTTTAAAACATTTTTCCTAAGATAAATTCGCAAAAATTATTTGTAATTGAACAGAAGTTTCAAAATTTTGACTTCTAAACATAATAGTACAATGTATTTCATGCGATTTATTTAGCCATAATTTAATTAAAAAAGCTATTACATTAATTCAATTCCTATATTTAGGCAGTGCGGCCAAACCCGTAATGGATACCGCAACAAAGTATACAAAACGGCCATCCGCTTACGAGTACGATTCCCCCACAATGGTTCCAAAAACTTCTGTCGTTTCACAACAAGAGAACCGGGAATCTTCTGCCATATTTCAGGTAAACGTATAAATATGAAATACTTTAAAAACTTTGATTTTTTAAAAGGTTTGTGAGTGTTTTTCTATACGAGTTAAGCACATAATAGTTTCTGATTTTACATAATTATTTTTATGTTGATTAAGCTGTTATTATTTGGCCTAATTTTAACTTGCGACTTATATCCTACCTAATTTTTAAAAAGGTTATTAACACTTGCAAATTCAACTAAAGTGTAAATTGTAAGCAAAGTTAAGGCCTGAATCCAAGCTGATAATTAAATAAAATTATAAAATTATTTTAAAGTACTAATTTTAAAATATCATGCCGCCATACTGAGTCGGATATTATATTTAAAGTATTACTGTACGCTTAAAGTATTTTTAATTATTGTTTTAAATTAGCCACACCTTAATTTTTTCATGCGAAATGTGTTATACATGGAACATTAAAAAAATCTTGAGCTTTTTTCACATCACTTTGATGACGCTGGAGAGGTGGAGCCAGCGCGCTTTGTTTATTTTACAGACAAACGCGCTGATTGGCTGTTAAGGGAAATTATTTGCCCAAAATGTTCACATTTGCCTAAAACGGCCCTCAAAAAACATTGTGAAGAAACTAGGAGTTTTCGAGAAAAATCTGTTGAATTCAACTTGACATCCTTTTTAATAACCACATAAAACTCGAGTGTAAATCAGGTGTTTTTAGGCCCTGAGTGCATCTAGCACAAATTTGGAAAAGCAGATTGCCAAAATAGCGGCGGAGGCCGCGGTACGGGAGGCGGAGAACAGCAGCCGCTCCACCGGGCGCGGGACCTGTATGCAGTGTGGGGAGAACCTCAGTAACCTGTGGTTCACCCGCCACATCTGGCGTCATCTGTACGAGGCGGACATGCCCAGATACGAGTGCAAGATGCCCGGCTGCTCTTTTAACACCTACCTTCTACGCTCTCTGGACAACCACGCGTACAAACATCACGGCAAACACAACGCCAGCCAAATCGAATATGCCAATCTGACGTCGTCGCTGAAGAACTGCTACGTGCGCTGCTGGGTGGCTTGTTTTAAAGAACAGGTGAGTATAACAATCGTTGATCTATTCAGTATAGCAATTTTTATAGCGGGATCTGCCAGTTGGGTTGCATGGATTACTGCAGATACGGTTACCGACCAAAAACTATGTAGATGTGAGTGGTATAGGCAGATCGATTGCACTAAAACTTTATAATACACAAAGAATATTCCACTTGTGCGAAAAATAATGTGATGCCTCATCTCTTAATTAAGCAAATGTATAAGGAGCTTTTTTTAATTCTAACGAGTCTGAAGTGCTGTTTTACGCCAGTCTTTCATTCTGTCACTGCACCAGTGCACCAGGAGTTCTAAAACCAATTTAATCAGTTTTTGTTCTTTTAATTGGAATTTTTAATAATAATTTAAATTTTTTTGCAGCCTGTACAATTAGACAAAGCCCTGGAAGAGCCTGAAAGCGGAGCCACCGGAAATGACCTGGGTCCGCGGCCCTCCAGCCAGTTGGGCACGTCGGCCATATCCCTGATGGAGGATTCAGACGGAGAAGACGGGGACTCCATCTTTAAATCTGTGGAACCGCTCCCGGTTAGTTCCGAAGCGTCGCAGCTGGCTCCAGACGACAACAGCGCCTGGTGCACCAAGTGCGCCACTGTCATCCCAAGAGATAATGTAGGTTTTAGTTTTTTCTCCATACTTGAAGATTTAAACCGCTGTCATCCCGAGAAAAAAAATTGAGTTTCATTTGTTTTTTCTGCGTATTTATTGTTTTGCGCCACTGTCAACCCAAGAGATAATGTAAGTTTTATTTTTTTGGGTATTTAAAGGTTTGCCGCGTATTTTTGAAATTCTTGAAATTGACGTGCAAATTTTTGTAACCGTATTGGTTCTTCTCATCGAGGGGCAATTTTCAGGTTACTTACTTAATAAAGAGCATTATTATACAATCGATAATAAATTCTAGAATTATTATATATTTTGTCTCTTTTCAACTGCAGAAATAAGTTCCTAAACTTAACCATTGTGGTACATACCTCCACTTAAAGCAGAGTTCAACATTAATTCAATTCGGTTTAAATCCCCATTTACTTGACATTGTGGATATTATACTTTACTATTAGGCAAAAATTATTTATGTTTAATATTGTGTATAATTATTACAAAATGGTTCTGAAGTAAATTGTTGAAGCTGAATTTTAGATCCAAGGCCACGTGTGGTTGGTGCATCTCAGGGGCAACTTTCCATACCAATGTAATGGGTGTTGCGAAAGTTTTATGAATGCTGATTTGGCTACCGCCCATTGGAAACGAAAACATCAAACTGAAAATGGAGAAGTGGCAAACATTAAAGAAAAACTGGAAGCCAAAGAGAATTTCGATGCGATGATAAATGAGTGTTTTGGATCCAAATTCTAGTTTTTATTTCGTGTTGTTTGTTTATTATGATTTTTGAACTTGTTTAATGTTTGCATCGATTTTTGACATTGATGGAAGTGTTTTTTAAAATTTTGTGGCTGACTAGATAAATTATAGTAAATTAAATATTAACTGTTAAAATTTCTTGGCTACCATTCAAATCTTACAAAAAAAATGATTAATTTGAATGAATGGGAAAAACAGGTTTACAAAAAATAAATCAATGTTTTTTAATTTATTAACAACACTTTTTTAAATAATATCATTTTGTAAATTTTAGAAATAAGATTTACAACAATTTAAAATAATACACAATCATATAAGTTTATCTTACAGTCATTATGGCTTTAGGAAAATACTCCAAACGAGAATATGTCAAAAGGTATGACCACAGCATTTTATAACTTTGCAATTTAATTTCCTAATATATATTAAAATTCAGTTTTCGCATGTGAAGTCCATACAAAAATTATTTACTTAGAATTAAATTGACTCTAGAAATGCGTCGATTAAATACGAAGAAATTAAAGCATTTGTGTTTTTATTTTTGTCGGTTAATATTGCTGACGGGAACTCAAAATGTATATTTGGCATGAAAATTATATGCGAGTGCGAGACCAAATGAATGTCGAATGCATACTAAAATTTGTATTTATTAACAAAAGCAATAAAATCATTACAGCTTAAATTGTCTCTGTGGCACGATATATTTAATGTATCACCCACTAAAACAAAATCCTATGCTCAATTGCAAAAAAAAATAAAAAGACTTGCAGCTGCATAAATGAAATTTAAGCTTTTGCGTTTATTAAGCAGTAGTAATGTTCCTAGTCGAAAATATCATGCTTTGGAGTTCCGGTGTCGCAGAAAAGATCTTTCCCAGAATAGAATAGATAAAATGGATGTTGTTTTTAATGCAAATAATTGTTACATGATTTATACAAGGGGGGAAGATTTACTCTAGAGTGAACACCAGAATAAATCTTCCCCTCTTTGTTTGAAATTTTATGCAAATTTTTGCTGTATGCTTTAACACAGGGGGAATAAATATTCTGAGGCGGGGGTCGTTTAATCAGACCTAAAGTTAATCTGAGATTAGCGATTGTCGACTCAGTAAAAATACTAGCAGTATTGAATAGATAATCTAGTTTAATGAATTTAATCTGAGATTAGGTTTAATCTCAAATTAAATCGTCATTAACTTTGAGAATAATTATGAATTTATGCAAATTTTTAAACCACCTCCGGAGGTGGATTAAAAATTTGCGGGTTTTTCCCGCTAATCTCGGGGATTAGTGACGATTTAATCTGAGATTAAGTCTATTAACTCCGTTAACAAAGATTATTCAATCAATACTGTTAGTATGTTTACTGTGTGTCAACAATCGCTAATCTAAGATTAATTTTAAGTCGCATTAAACCTTCAGCATACCACCCCTGTTCTGGCGCAAACCAGGGGTGGTATGCTGAAGGTTTAATCGGACTTAAAATTAATCTGAGATTAGCGATTGTCCACACACAGTAAACATACTAAGAGTATTGATTGAATAATCTAGGTTAACGGAGTTAGATAGACTTAATCTCAGATTATATCGTCACTAAACCGAGATTAGCAGAAAAAACCCGCCAATTTTTAATCCACCTCCGGAGGTGTTTTAAAAATTTGCATAAATTAAGAATTTAATCTCAAGTTAGTGATGATTTAATCTGAGATTAAACCTAATCTCAGGTTAAATTCTTTAACCTTGATTATCCAATTAATACTGTTGGTATGTTTACTGGTTGTCCACAATCGCTAATCTCAGATTAACCTTAAGTCGGATTAAATCTTCAGCATACGGCCCCAGAATAAATCCTCCGGGGGGAAGGAATCTGTAATGGGGGAAGATCTATTCTACGACACCGGCCCTTCGAAACGAAGAAAATTCCTGAAATCTGGATTTGCGCTTTTCAAGTTAATAATACTTATTTAACCGTCAAATAAGTTTTAAAATCTTTTATATAAATTTTTCGAAGTTTTTTTAATGTGTTTAATAGAATATAAATAAAATTTAGTTTTAAAAAATCTTGAAACATTATTTATTGCAATTTATTTAATTATTCATAAAATTAGGACGAAGGCTTTGGATCTCAGATCCAAAGTTCTAGAGCTCTGAGCTCAAGGGAACTTCAGTATTCGACCGTCTGAAAATTTTGGAAAAATTTTTTTATGGAACGATGATAGCTAGACTAAAAGTAGTACATACTGATTCCAAAAAGTTCACAGATCTTTTTTTTGTTATTGAAATATTTTATGCAGTTATATTTAATTTTAAAACTTTATGTTAATATTTGTGTCCTAGTGATGTGCAAGGTGAATATTGTATTGTAAGCACACAGGAATACCTTTTTTTAAATCTAATTTAAATTTATATATTGGAAATAATCTAGTTGCAACAATAATATATATAATACTATATAATACTATATATATATATATATATATATATATATATATATATATATATATATATATATATATATATATATATATATTTATATATATATATATATAAATAGTATAATGTTTATATTGCAATACCGGCAAAATATTTTGATGCAGTAACTTTATTTCACGTTAAAATTTTAAGAACCCTCAAAATGTCATATATGTTTTGTTCGTGGGAATGGTTGTGGGAGGAGCAGCGGCAAAACAGCTCTTTAAAATGCAGGCGCGAATATGGCTACAAGAATGCCGGTGTCAAGGGATATTCTTTCCCCCCTAAAAATTTTTCCCCCCGGAAAAACTATCCCGGGATAGTTTTTCCCCCCGTAAAAACTATCCCGGGATATTCTTTCCCCCCTCGGTAAATTCTTTCCCCAGGGGAAAAATATACCGGGATAGATTTTCCCCCATGCTTTTTAATTTTAAAATCATATAAACTTAGAATTTTTAAAAATAATTTGAATACCTGTACCTTTATTAGCTCCAATACTAATTTTTGTGTAATAAATTCCATTAAAACATGTTTACTCACGATTTTAATTTTGTTTGTAATTTTCTATTTTAGCGTTATAATCAGGGGAAAAGTTTTTACCGGTATACCCCCTTTTTGAAAATTTGCATAAAGTTTATAATATTAATTCTGCGCATTTTTCAAAAACACGTCATTAAATTAAAATGATTATTTTGTTATCATGATACTTTCATAAATTCATAAAATTATTGAAATAAAACCCATGAACTACCTTAACCATTTTAAACCTTAGTTTCTCTAAGCAGCCTAAGAAAAACCTTAAAACCAAGCTAAAATTCATAACAAACGAACAACAATATAAAAAAGAGGGGGGAAAGAATATCCCGGTTTTTAACCGGGATAGTCTTTCCGGGGGGAAAGAATTTACCGAGAGGGGAAAGAATTAACCGGTGTTTTAGCGGGATCGTTTTTCCGGGGGGAAAAACTATCCCGGCTTTTTACCGGGATAGATCGTCCGGGGGGAAAAAGAAGGGGGAAAAGATATCCCGCGACACCAACGCGGGCGCATTATTAGACAAATGCGGGCGTCTCTTTTTAAACAAGCTGCGTGAAGCGTTACCATAGTATTATTTCCGTTTCGAGCAATGAATCTCAACAAGCGTGCTCATTAAGTACTATTGAATGCGCTTTGAATAACTCGCTATACTGTAGCTCCTTCAAGCAGAAAATTATAATATGTTATTTACTGGTTAAATTATTGCTTCCATATAAGATACAGCCGTACTTACAGCCGTACTTCAACGTGGTGACACTGGCTTGGCTACGCCATTGTCATCACTTGATGTGTCATGAATTAAAAAAACACGAATAAAACAACGTGTCCTTTATTAGACATTTAGACATCACTGGTCGTAGCGTTGATGACCTCAAACCAAAGTTACAGTCTGAAATATATATATATCTTGAGCTTATTAAAAAGAAAACAATTTCTTTTCTTTTTGACGTAATAAATGCACCGAAACATACACACGCGTGCGTGCGCGCGTACTCCTTTTGTTTGTTTTCGTGTTTGTTTTTTTTTGTTTTTGGTGGCACCAAATTTTTCCCACTAAGTATTTTTAAAACATTCTCAAACTATTTAATATTCATGCAATTGAAAAAAAAACGAAACCCGTTCAGCTGTCAAACAAAAAAAAACAACAATTCGTAATTTTATTTTGATTAAAATCAAAACGAGTATCAATAACAAATTAAATACCATAACGTCGTCCTGTGATAAATATTGGGAATTTTAAACACAAAAAGTTGTTATTTTTAGATTTTGAATCTCTAGCTATTTTTAGTATATTATAGTTTATTGCAATATTTGATTTTAGTGTAATAAAGTTTATGTCCGGTCACTAAAATTCTGTGAATAAATTTAATTTTTTTATAAAGAGCTTTAAAGAAACGTATCACTTTAAAAACTATTTAGTACATTTCAATGTTAAGCCTAGTCTCAGGTTTTTGAAAGAAATTTTTTTACGTGTTTTTCAAACGCGGAATTAAAACTTAAATTACAATAAATCAAAACGATTTTTTTATTAAAACATAATATACTTTAAAAACATTTTCCAATTACCTTTTTTCTTAAAAACAGCATTTTTTAAACCACCGTAATCTGTTTAATATTGAACCTTTTCAATTATTTAGGTGAAGAAGTTGGCATGAAATGCAAAGCACAATATTTGTATTGTGACCACAGAACAGCAAAACGCGGTTTCTATTTCGCGTTTGATTGTCATTGACATAATTCTTTAATATCGTGTACTGTAAAATCAAAATATAAATAAAAGTTAAAATTTAGAAAAATTTTAAAAATTAGAAAAAAAATCTTCACCCGTTTTGTTATTATTGGCAGTTGCATACAACTTGGCAAATTAAACCTTAAGTTGCACTACCGACACCTTTACCTCTAATAAAAGAAACAACCATAATGGGCTTGGGGTCGTTAAAGCCCTAGCACATTTGCAACTATGAGATAAACAGAAATTTTGCAAGATTCGAAAACTACAGTCTATGCAAAAATAATTTGAGATGAAAAAAAATTAAATAAGCATATCTCGCTAAATGGAAAAGCCTATTTGTAAAACAGCGTAACCAATGGTTAATTTTGTAAAAAAAATTTTTCGCGATATGTGCGCATTTATAAGTTTATTTTAGTACAGTGCAGAGTATTTTTGTACAACATTATAATAACAAAAAGGACGCTTTGCACTACGCTGTAACTCGATGCCCCAAAATAAAGAGCTGTAAAATTAAAGCTAAGCCTAAATCTACGCCAAGATTCGATTTAAGATTCAACTTCCTATTTTCGCGGTTCCAGCTTAACAAATTTCTGATGCGATACTCGAAATTTTTTTCTAGAGTTCTGCATTGCATACCATTAAGCACATGGACATTTATATATTGAAAGTAAAATTTTTGTAGAAATAAGCTGAAAACATTTGATTTAATTGTCGAGGTCTAAGTTGCTTGCTATGCTTAAGTTTAAGTAAAAAAAAGTTGTAAAAAACGTTAGATACTCATCCCCTTGCGTAAAATCTCCCCTTCAAAATTAGTAAATTACAATGTTAATCTTAGTTTTAAATCTCGAACAAAAAAAAGACTCACAGCAGAAATATTTTAAACTGTATGATAAACGTTTTTTAAATAATTGATAAAAAACATTTTAAAAAATAATTGATAAAAAAAACAGGGAGATTTTCTAAAATCGTTATATTTTTATTATTCGTAAAAACTAAAGCCAATGTCTTTTAGGCTGAAATTAAGGGTGGACCGTTCTCCGCCAAGAAGAAATAAACAATAACGCGCAAACCAAGAAAATTAAGAAAATTAAGTCTCAGTAGTAATGTAACCAATAATTATTTAATTGCGTCACGTGCTCCACTGCGCGTGATATTTTCTCGGGAAACGAGTGGTTACTCGACCACCCTTACAATTTCACCCTGATAGAATTTATCTGTAGAGTTTAGTTTTATATTTCTTTTAAAAACCTATATTTGTTGACTAACACACGCCAAAAATAAAAAATAACACTTTAAGTTGTGTTTAAACGAAAAAAACTTTTTTGATTTGTTGTTCTATCGACATTTAGGTCTTTTGCAAAAAGAATATTAAAATTATTACTATTAAAAAAATTCAATTGTTTACGAGAAGCCTTAGGCACGAGTCACCATAGCTTGAAGCTTGGGTTTCGTTTTTGTTTTAAAAATATAAAATTATTTTTTTGTTCGCGTACAGACACTGCATATTACCTTGATAAGCACGTGCACATTTTATAAATAATTATTACTTTTTTGAAGGTCCTTGGAGCCTAAGTTTATATTTAACTTTCGAACAATTTTGGGAATTTGGAGCTGTGAAAATGGGAACACGCTGGTCTAAACGGAATCCCGTGCGCATAAAGGGACCCCGCGCGCAAAAAGGAAAGCCCGCATTTGTCTAATAACACGCCAGCGCCTTTCTAATAACCCGCCCGCGCGGGCATTCTTTTAGCCCAATTCGCACCTGCATTTTAAAACCCTGTTTTGCCGCTCACTCTCCCACAACCATACTCACGGAGTAAAACGTATATGACGTAATCACAAATACTATATGACATTTTGAGGGTCCTTAAAATCCTGACGTGAACTTGAAGCACAATCAAAAATAGTTTGAGATTAGATTTATTCTAAGTATTAGGGTTTAGGTATAGATTTTAGCAAGAATATATAAGAGAAGAATGTACTACTCAATACAAAAAATCGCACCCATCCGTGCATCGGTTTGCCATAAATAAACCCCCCGGGGGGTACATAAACCCCCCGGGGAGTATATAAACCCCCCCGGGGGAGTATATAAACCCCCCGGGGGAGCATATAAACCCCCCGGGGGAGCATATAAACCCCCCCGGGGGAGTATATAGACCCCCCGGGGGAGTATATAGACCCCCCGGGGGAGTATATAGACCCCCCGGGGGAGTATATAGACCCCCCGGGGGAGTATATAGACCCCCCGGGGGAGCATTATAAACCCCCCGGGGGAGTGTATATGCTCTCCCAAAATTTAAAACCGACCATTATCACAAAAACAACTGTTTTACAAATCAAAAGTTTCACGTTTAACGGAAATTTCAATAAAATTTCGATAAAAAATAACTTTATTACAAAATAAACACTATTTTTACATAATAAATACAGTTTCTACAATCAACGAGACAACCGCGCCGCGGCGACGCATTTCCACAAAAATTTTTTTTTTTAAATTTTGGGGGAGCATATACACTCCCCCGGGGGGTTTATATGCTTCCCCGGGGGGGTCTATATACTCCCCCGGGGGGTCTATATACTCCCCCGGGGCGGTCTATATACTCCCCCGGGGGGTTTATATGCTCCCCTGGGGGGTTTATATGCTCCCCCGGGGGGTTTATATACTCCCCCGGGGGGTTTATATACTCCTCCGGGGGGGTTTATGTACCCCGGGGGGTACATAAACCCCTCCCCCCCGGGGAGTTTTATTTATGGCAAACCGATACACGGATGGGTGCGATTTTTTGTATTGAGTGGTACATTCTTCTCTTATATATTCTTGATTTTAGTGATTTGAAACTTTTGGTTCCAATTTTCATTATCAACTTCAAGTGCCTTATTTTCGGCTCTAATTTCCAGTTCCAAGTTCCCTCAGCTTGGGCTTTGAAATTCAAATACATTCAGTTGCTTCAGCCAGTTCTTTTTTTAAATTTTTTTGTATTATAAGGGCTACTTTGCTAATATAGTTTTTCTACACCTTAAGAAATGAAAAGCTCTTTCCAGCCTTTTGTTGAGGATAACAAGATTTTTTTTACTTTTCCCGTTGAATTTTAATAATACAAAGTGGGATTTTCGAAACAAAAACACCGTAAACGGATACAATACTGTTTATGCTTAATATTTTATCTGGGGAATACAAAACGAAATGTAAATTTTGCATTTCTAAATACATACAACAAAAAACTTTTTAGGTTTTTTGCATTAAATTCTTTTGCTTTAAATAAGAATTTGAATATCGAAAATTAAGTTTAAGATTAACATGTACATAAAATTTGGTTAGATTTCCTGCAATCAACTGAAAATATTTTTAAAACAAATTGAGTTTAACACATTAAATATTAAATTACATAATACTTAAACTTTTTTGGTGCTGATTTGAGAATATGCCGTTCCGATTAAAAGTTTTTTTATAAGTGGATTTTAAAGTGTTTAATGTTGTAAATATATTCTGAAGTTCCCAAATCCTTTTTGCTCAGACTTTCCACAATGTGACCACACTGTCATGATGATTGATAACCAATGTAAGTGGGAGAAGTTAATCCTCCACACAATCTTTTGTGTGGAGTCTTTCCTCCGTTTAAAAACATTCAAAAAGGAACGTGTTTGTCGTGTCTGGTTGAAAAGTTCGAATGTGGGAAGTCGACCACTCTTTCTATTCTATTTCTGTTTGTTTTACCCTTTTTGGGAATGTGGTGTCAGAGTTTTAATATTTATTCATCGGGCGGTTTTGCAACTTATTTTTTTAATCCTTTTTTTCAAATATATTTGCTATCGATTCATTTTAACAGTTATATTTGTTGTAGATTCATTTATATATTTCGCAGTTCAGGATTGTTTTAAATGAAAATTGCAAATGATTGGTTTCAGATAATTTTAATAAAACCACTGAGCAATATTTACAGTTTATTTACATGAATAAAAATATAAAAGGTAAAAAAAAGTTTAAAAATATTTTTCAACAAAATTATCACAGTGAATATTTATTTATAAAGTTTTTATAATGACTAAATCATCAAATCATGAAAGTAAACGTTCTAAAAAGCAATAAGTGTTACATTAATTTTGCGTTTTTCGACCGACACTTTAAAAAAACTTATCACTTTTGATATTTTTTTTCTGAGTTTCAAAACAAAAGCTATAAGTTTTTAAATTTACCGTAATATTACGCAAATTTATTGTTTTTAAAAGGCGAAAATAAATCTGAGTGTTTTATACAATGAATTCTATACAGTATCTAAATAACACGAAATGGGGTGGAAGTGAGCGAGACCGCAGCCGAAAATTTTCCCAGTACTTTATGTCCGGTCCATTTTTGCCTGTTACGTACATGCTAAGTTGCATGTTGTTATAAATGGCACTATTTCAAAAAAAAATTTTTTTCACAGGCTCATGACAATTGTCTTTCTTTATATTTGTTGCGGCCAATCGAAATAAATGATTTTCCAATGCAAAAATTTAAAGCATATCGATAATTACAATTCAAAATGAAATAAACAACTTAATTATCCAGATAAATGATTATTACTTTGTATTAAAAACACAGTTATTAAAATAGCAATTTATCTTATTTAAAACAGGAATTCTATGAGATTTTTTCAAGAAAAAAACACAAATCAAAGCATTAGCAACAGTTTTAACGACCAATTTACCAGGCACTTAATGCGCCGTAACAAAGGCATTTGCAATCATAATCAATTCATAATAACCATGATTTAGATTATTATTACAAATAATAATATGTTATTGTATTAGTTCGTTATCCTATAATAATCACCACTTTTCATTAGTAAACAACTGCAGAAACTGAATTTTGTTTTACTCTGATTGTCTTTTGGATTGTTTGTTTAAAAATAAATAATTTTGGGTGGCCTTTAAAGGTGCAGGGTATACTAATTATATTAGTGCAGGGTATACTAATTCATGGTATATTTTTTATTGCAGTTTAATTAATACTAATCAATGTATCAGATCATACTGAGAAAAAAATTGTATTGCACCAAAAATTAATTTTCAACGGCTAACGAGTTATGAACAAGAATAACGCTTGGTTATTTCCAATGTGTTTTTATACACCATTTTTCAAAACAAAACATTTCTACTAAACGGGTATTAACAAAACTTCATAGAATTCATACTAAGGTTCCAAAAAGCTTAAATTTTAAATTTGGTTTAATAACAAAAATAATAGATGAATAATGCCATTTTAAAAATATCATATTCCAAAAATAATGTTTGGTGTTTGGTTTATGGTGTGTTTTAGAATAATTTTATAATTGCAAAATTAAAAACTCAAAGAAGTGAAATGTCTTTTTTATGAGCAGTTCACATTTTTTTCCAAGTAAAACTTTAAAATAGCCTAACGAATAATAGCAGAATAACAGCAAACAAAAACAGACCAAAAAACACCAACTATAAAATACAAATAAAAATTTTTTTATGCGGTTTGATTACGGTCTTTAAACAAACAAACAAAATCATGGTTCAATAAGAATGAGACACAAGGACTTAAAATATAAAACACTAGAGTCAATTTAAGACTGGTTCTAAACATTTTAATAAAAAGAGCAGAGACTTGTTTTTACAATAACATATTCCATTTTGAAATATTTCTATTCGTGGAGAAAGATGGTTTATATTTATTTTATATTGTTATATATATATATAACATATAAAATAAATATATAAAAAATATAAATATATATATATATTTATTAAATATATATAATATATTTTTAAATATATATATAAAATATATATATATATATATATATATATATATATATATATATATATATATATATATCCCCGACTCACTCATTGTTTGATTTATGATTTCTTTTTAATTTGCTGGTATTTTACAATGAAAATTTATTACAATATTTCAAAAATTGTGCAAAGCAACACATTATTTATGATAACTTTCTGGGAAAAATTTACAAACATAAAGTCAACTGTAATGTTTGATATTTTTCTCTGTGCATAAGTTGCATAACGGTCTTTTTTGATATCTGTCTCGAAATTAGCAAAAATATTCCAATTTACACCACTTTATAATTATTTATTTATTTATTTATTTACTTGTCATTTGAAAGAAAAGTACCATTAATATCACAAACATAAAAGTTAATCAAATATATTTATCAAGAAAAAAAATGACAAGAGGGCAGGTAAAGGTCGAAGCACTTATATACCTCCCTAAACCTAACAAAATACATCAATGCTCAAATTAGTATACACGATAAAAGTTCTTTAAAATTTTTTTCGATAGATCTAATTAACTAATACTTATAACAAACTCAAAAATCACTTATTTTAATACAATTTAAAGAATTTTTGAATTTATTTAATGTGTTTGCATTTACAGTACTATTTGGTAAGGCGTTCCATACTTTTAATACGCGATTTGCAAAAAAATATTTCCGCAAGTCAATATTGCTGTGAGCTAATGGTTTAAGTGTCAATTCGTGTTTTCTTAAATTATAAAAATTTTTATCAATCTTAAAAAAATCTGAAAATTTTATATCGACTAGGTTATATTAATTAATTAACTAATTAAATATAAAACCCTAAAAAAATTAAAAAAAATATCGCGCCAAACTACAAACAGCGTATATTTCTTGGACAAAACTGGGAAACAATTTCCGCAGTTTTAGTACCGGTGTTAGATTGTTTTAGACCTTTTTTGTTTGGCATTCATTTTTTTATTTTGCCTAAAGTTTTGCATTTTGTATAATTTAGTGTACTTTTCTAACTTGTATTTTAGTATAATTATCCATATATATTTTATTTGAGCGATTGTTTTTGAAGCTGAATCAAATTTATATTTTAGTTTGTGTTGAAATATTTAATTTAAATAAGGTTGTCTACCTGAATTATATAACCGATAATACTCCTTTTGCTTTTGAATTAAAATTTTATAATTTAGCCAGAAGCCATATTCATGTTGTTTGTAGGGTGTTCATTATGACAAACAGATTAATGTGCTTTGTCAGATAAAAAGACTTTTTGTTATTAATAGATTTTATTTTAATAAAAGGAAGGCTTTATTTGCTCCGTATTCCATTTGCGTATGTACTTGTTGCTAGGAAATTATTTTTACGTAGGTCGAATATATTATCGGTTGACGAAATATATAATAACAAACTTATAAATAATTTTAAATGTTAGCGTTTATCTCTAAAAAATATAAAACTAAAAAGATCTAGTGTTTTGTAAACCAATTTAGAGTTATTTAGTAAGAATTCATTAAAAGTGCAATGCGGAGTCAAACTTTTTGTCTTCGATTTTGATAATTTTTTGTGAAAACTTCACCCCTGCCCCAAGTAGCCCACAAAAATTATTTTAACAAAGTCTTAAGTGATTCAGGAGTTATAACCCCCCAAATGGCGTTTTTCGCCGTTTTTTTTGCTTATTGGGTATTACTCAAAGCAAGCGGTCACTTTCTACTTTAATTTTATACCTTGATTGTTAAAATGGGTACAGTATTTGTCGAGATATTACGTTTTTCGTACAAAAACCTTTGATTCTTTTGCTAAAAAACCAAACGACGGCAGTGATTTGATGAATTTTGCCCAACATTTTTGCTGTCAATTCGTATTTTTAGCAAAAAAATCGAGGGTTTTTTGTACGAGAAACGCAATATCTCGACAATTACTACACCAATTTTAACAATCAAGGTATGAAATTAAAGTAGAAAGTAGCCGCTTTTTTTAAGTGCATAATTTGTAATTTAAACTGTTTACCCATTGAGCAATCTTTCACGTACAAAATTGTTTGAAAACGCCGAATTGGGGGGAAATAACTCCTGAACCACTGGAGATAATTTGTTTAAAAAATTTTTGTGGGCTATTGGGGGCAGGTGTAAGGTTTTCACAAAAAATTATCAAAATCGAAGACAAAAAGTAGGACTTCGCATCGCACCGCACTTTTAAGATTAAGATTTTATTTCTAGCAAGTAATACATTGTTACAACAAATTGTGAATAAATTATGCAACCCAGTTGAGTTACAGAACAGAAAAAAAAACAAATAAAATAAAATAAAAATATCACCAAAAAAGAACTGGCTCAATGGATCTACCTAGCATAACAAAATTTGCGTCGGCAGTCCCACCACGAAACAAAGTTCCTCTCAAATTAAATGCATTTTTTGTATTATTTTTTAAACTGGAAATACTATATACAAATAAATCATCTACTTGAAAAAATTTAGTTGTCTTTTTGTATTTAATTAAGCATCACAAAATGTTTTTTTTGATTAACTAAAAAAATTTGCATATGAGAAATTTTATTTACGCTTTATGCTCTAAATAATGTTCAAATGTTAACAAAAATACTCGAAATTGTTTTAATATAGTTGTTTAATCTCCGATTTCTGAAAAAATTTGGTAAAAATTATTGGTTTTATACCTAATTCTGATTTCGCGGCGGGACCGCGGACCCAAATTTTTGTTATGCTAGGTAGGTCCATAGAAAAAATAACTAGGCACTAAGGCTTTAGAAGATCTAAAGTTTTTTATTAAGTCATTTATTTGTAAATCCATGATTAGTTTATCCAAGGATTTTTTAAACTGATACACTCTTTATGTACTAACCTGGGCTTCATTTAAAGAATTGCAATTATTTACAACTCTTAAAAAACTGTATTTTCTGCAATTTATCCTAGAATGCTTCAGTTTAATTTTTAAGTGACCCCTAGTTACGTTAGTGTTAAACATATAATACTTGTTAGGATTTAGATTTACAAAGCCATTTATTATTTTCATGCTTCAGGCAAATATATTTTTTCCTAGGCTTTTCATTTTGTCTGTAAAATGTACTAGATGACCACACATTTAAATTTCATAGTGTTTCAAAATTTTATTTGTTTTTGTGTTTGTTTTTTTAACTTCTTTAATTAAAAAAACGATTATAAGGAAGTTTTTTGGTTTTTAGCGTTAGGTCAAAAGTTTTTCCGCTTTTCATGGAGTTTCGAATATACATAAACACGTGCACAAACAAACAATCACATACAGAAACACACATATGTACGTGTATACATACGCAAGCGCACACACAATCACAGATAAAGGTTGGTTCATACTTATGTAAAAACGTCCTTTGGACAAAGTCCAAAGGACGTTTTTACATACGTTTATACGCTGTATTTGTCCTTTGGACTTTGAACCAGCATTAAGACACACATACGCAGACGCACAATAAACCCACACAAGATGGATCATAAGATAATCCGGGACAAAGGTGTGACACTCGTGTTTAACAAACGCGCCCATGCGAAAGACAACCAGCGGACGGACGGGTGTCATCGTGACGGACGGGTGTCATCGTGACGGTCGGGTGTCATCGTGACGGACGGGTGTCATCGTGACGGACGGGTGTCATCGTGACGGACGGGTGTCATCGTGACGGTCGGGTGTCATCGTGACGGTCGGGTGTCATCGTGACGGACGGGTTTCATCGTGACGGACGGGTGTCATCGTGACGGACGGGTGTCATCGTGACGGACGGGTGTCATCGTGACGGACGGGTGTCATCGTGACGGTCGGGTGTCATCGTGACGGTCGGGTGTCATCGTGACGGTCGGGTGTCATCGTGACGGTCGGGTGTCATCGTGACGGACGGGTGTCATCGTGACGGACGGGTGTCATCGTGACGGACGGGTGTCATCGTGACGGACGGGTGTCATCGTGACGGACGGGTGTCATCGTGACGGACGGGTGTCATCGCGACGGACGGGTGTCATCGTGACGGTCGGGTGTCATCGTGACGGACGGGTCTCATCGTGACGGACGGGTCTCATCGTGACGGACGGGTCTCATCGTGACGGACGGGTGTCATCGTGACGTTCGGGTGTCATCGTGACGAACGGGTGTCACGATAAATGATTTGAAAACCATGTTTCTAAAGATATTTTGTCTTGGTGGCTGACTTTAAAAAGCTTTTACAATTTAATACCGTAACTTTTTTTAAACTCGAATGAGCGGCAAAAAACACAACAGATGCTGCGTGAAAACCAAAATAAATAACAGAAAATAAATTATGCAGTGTTGACACATTTAACCAATTGCAAATCATATTGACACATTTAACCAATTTACAAAAAGGGAAAATTTAGCCCCTTTTAATATAAAAAACCGCGAAAACTAACTGAGAAGAAACATTTGCATTAATTTGTCATAAAATAAATTAAAAAATACGCCCACAATTACCTAAAAGGACTATTTGTTTAAAAAACAACCAGGAACAAAAAAATTTTGATTTTAGTTTAAAAATGATAAGTGAAAAAAACAAAGGAATATGACACGCAAATGTGCACAATTGTGGTTTTTTGAAATAAATAATCGTTTGTTTTATTCAGTTTTTTTATATAAACAGATAAATAAATGAAATTAAACATGAGTATTAAGTTAGAAATATACCTAAACGAGAAAAACAGGATTGCAATGGTCTTCGAACTTAGGACCCTCACATGTATATCCAAAGACCATCCACTGCGCTACCGTGATTATGATTAAATTAGCTAAAAAGCGGAATATATAAACTGCTGTTTGCAACCACCGAATATTTTTACTTTTCTTTGGTGTTTTACTGAATTCTTAAAAATAATGTAAATAAATTTGCGTTATGCCCACAAATCTGCGGTAGTTTTTATTAAAATTTATTAGTTTGTGTTCAGTTTATTGTACGAGTATTTTTGATTTTAAAACAAAAAATACTAAATATGCAATTGTTGCGTTCTTTACAATCCTTTAATTGGTAAAATATAAAATATTCAAGGATTTTTAACGGTTTATTCCATAATCTTTTGTCATTTTTTATGGTTTCCTAGATATTTTTATTTGCCACTTTATTATTTTTTTAAAGAAAAGAAAAAGAAAGATCCGACTTTATTTCTATGCCGTTAAATACATCCAGTAAATATTTATCCCCCTCATCTCGGTACTCAAAATGACACCTGAAGATATGTTGAAAAAAACCCCCATTAAAACCTTAAAATATGTTTCAAAAAGCGAATTATTATGTCGTCCAACTATATTTCTTTAAAACTAAGTACTTATGTAAGTAAGTATTTTATTCTTTTTATTTATGCACTACATGTATATTACTTTCTTGAGATAGTGTTCGGAAGCCAGCCAAGAAGATTAAATATCTTTAGAAACATCGTTTGCAAAATGATTATCGTAACAACCGTCCGTCACGATTACACCCGTCCGTCACAATGAGACCCGTCCGTCACGATGACACCCGTCCGTCCGCTGATTGTCTTTCGCATGGCCGCGAGTGTCACACCTTTGTCCAGGATAATCGTATTATCCACCTTTGACCCACATAAAGCAAGCGCTTATGGGAACACGCAATTAAACTGAAATGCAAACAAGCACATTACACGCACAATATTTTTAAACATACTGGATTGAATATATTATTTTTAATCACTAAAACATTTTTTTATTAAGTTTGAAGAAAGACAATAAATAATTCGCTTGATTGTAAATTAAAATGTAAATAAATTTTTTTTGCTTTTCTTGACCTATGATTGCTAGGCTCTGAATTCTTTCTGTTCGACACCGCACTGTAGCTAGAAGTATGTTAGGAGTGCTAGAAACAACATATTTTTTTTAATAATTCATATTACATGTAATTTAATTTTTAATTTATGTTGCATGTAATTTAATCAAACATTAGTGATTTTAAATATAAGCAGCTAAAACTTTTTGTCTATGAAATTTACATGTTATTGTCGGTATATTTTTCAATAGTATGCATATGAGGTGCCGTATTGTACGTTATTCTTA
>JASAMX010012420.1:0-16740 GCA_030248175.1 Microlaimidae sp. YZB2_3
AAAATTTGGAATTCCGGTTCCTGTTCGGGATTTTTGAAAAATCTCAATTCCGGTTCCAGATGTTCGACGAGAAAAATTTGGAATTTCAGTTCCGGTTCCTGTTCCGGATTTTTGAAAATATTCAGTTCCGGTTCCTGTTCCGGATTTTTGAAAATATTCAATTCCGGTTCCGTTTCCTGTTCCGGATTTTGATAATATTCAATTCCGGTTCCGGATTTTTGAAAATATTCAATTCCGGTTCGGGGGGTTCCGTAGTTCCGCCCATCACTACCATACTCCTTATAAAATACACGTGACTGTGACTCATTCTTTTATAGATGGGTGCTGTTTGAAATTTAAAATGAGTCACTGTCACATATTTTATACGAATTGTGGCTAATTTTGCCGTAGTAACCACGTTGTGCTCTTGACGAATGACAGTATTGTGTTTGTAGGTCGCTCTCCCCTCTCAAATTGATCGAAGAACCGGCGTACCTTCAATTTTAAACAGCGAAGGACAAAGAAGTAATTATTTTAATTTATTAAAATTAAATTTACATACACTATTTTTAAACATGAATACCATGAATATTTTAACAATTTTGATTTAAACAATTATTTTTTAAAATTATTTATATTTTGTAGTCTAAGTCAATTCATAATAAAATCAGCCGATTAATTTTATTTATTTTTTTTCTGAAAATTTTTTTTTTAATTTCAAGTTGTAGTTTACAACCTATCTGCAGCATAAAACTTATATTGTGGTGCTGTTGCAATTTTTTTTTTCAAGGACCCGTCCCATAGTATGTTTTTTCACAAGTTTTTTTTACAAGAAATAACTATTACAAACTGTATTAGTCAATATTATTTCAGACCTGTGCACGGTTTGGAAATGCCCCCCCCCGTTTTATTAGAGGATTTGCCTCCCCCCCGTTTTATTGCCCCTCCCGCAAAAAAATGAAAAAGTACCCTAAAATTATGACGCCATTTTTGACCATTGATGACGCCATCATCGCGAATTTTTTGCAGTTTTTAGCCTATTTCAATGTATTTTAAGCCATTTTAGACCTATTTTTACCTTATTTTCGCTTTTTTTTGTCCCTTTTTTCCCTTTTCCCTTCTTTTTTCTCCTTTTTTTCTCTTTTTTTTCTTTCCCCCCTGCTTGCCCCCCGTTTTATTGCCCCCCCGTTTCAAAAAAGTTGCCCCCCATTTTGGAATCCCCCCCCGTTTTAACCCCGGGGGGCAGTGCACAGATCTGTTATATATTTATTTAAGAGCACTTGTTGTACAAAAAAACTTATTTCCTATTAAATAGTCGTGTAAATTATCTTTTTGTTTTGTGTTAGTTTTCTTTTATAATTACATCTGGCCAAGGGAAGAAGAGTTTAAACCCACAAATGCCGATTTTGGGCGTACACCCCCGCCCCTTCCGTGGCCTTTCTTTCCCTGTTCCCTCTATACCAATTCCCAAAAAATTCAACTCTTTGACTTTTTTTAATGAATTCAAAGCATTAAAAATGTGATTAAATTTATTAATTAAATTGACGGATCTTCATAGGTGGGCAGCCTCTCGGATTTTGGGGGGGGTATAGGGGGGGGTCAAATTTTAGGGGGGTGTCCAGTAAGACCCAAATTTTGAGGGGGGTGTACCCAATATTTCCGCGCTGCCTTAAAATGAGCTTAAAACGCGTAAAAAAACGTAAAACAAGCTTATAAATGCTTTAAAACTATGTAAAATTAAAATAAGATCTTATTGCAACTTATAAATTTTATTTTTTTAATAAAAATGTGCAGTGGAGCAGTCAGGATTTCGTTTCGGGGGCGTCAGTCTGGGGGAGGGGAGAAAAAGTGTTGTCAAAGCGGCGCGAAGCGCTGCCGCCTGCGCCACGGAGTGGCGCCAGCCGACGCGAAGTGTCGGCGGGGCAGTATGGGGGGTGTCCCCCCAGCCGCCGGAGGCGAAAATTTTTTAAAATATATACTAAAAACGGCTTAAAAATCGTCTCCTGGTGATTGCATGAACATACCTTTTACTTTTGTTTTTTTACCTAATTTCTACATAATTTTCTGTGATCTTAAAAATTCAGTCAGGGGGGTTTGGAGGGAACAATGCCCCCCGGAGGAGAAAATTTATAATTTGAGGCGCTAATATACACTAGAAATTTTAATTCCAAATAATAGTAATTACAAAATTTAAGGTTTTTTATAGCTATACTATACATTTATATGTGTTTAAAACGTTAAAAAAAGGATAATAGTGTTTTATAGTAGTTTTATTAAACATGTATGCCGTAACTACTGAATGGGATAATCGATTTGAAATTGAAAAACTAAGATAAATTGCCAATTTAAACTGCCCGCGTAGCAGGGAAATTTAAACTGCCCGCGTAGCGGGGGAATTTAAAGGTAATAAAAGGTAATAAACGGGAAAATAAGGTAATAAACACTCCGCGCGAAGCGCGGAAAAATTTTTTAGTCCTTTTATAACACTTAAAAATTTTTCTTTGGGGGGGGGGTGTCCCCGACTACCACAAATTTAAGGGGATGTCAGCAAAATCCGAAATTTTGGGGGGGTATAACCCCCCCCCCAACCCCCCCCTGCCCATCTATGCGGATCTTCTTGCTATTAATTTATTTTCTTACAATTTTAAAGTACCGCCTTTACTCATCTGTTTCTATTTTCACTTATCTCAAAATTATAGCCTATATATTAACAGTATCTCATTGACTGAGGTGATGAGCTACATCTAGTGATGGGCGGAACTGCTGAACCCCCGGAACACAGGAACCGGAGCCGGAATTAAGATTTTACAAAAATCCGGAACAGGAACAGAAACCGGAATTAATTTTGCGCGGAACATCCGGAACCGGAACTGCTCATTACTAGTTACATCATCACCCGCCAATTTTTATATTATCACTCTCATTTATAAGGCGTCATATTCTTAAAACATCATCACAACGGTAGATGTTATATAGATAAGTATTATTTTTAGTTAATTCAATTATGGGTAGCCCCTACGGAATTTCTGGTAGATTTCAATCTCCAAAATATCTTATCTCTCAATTCTCAGGTATATTTTTATGATTTTGAAAATTATTGTAGAAATAATTGTTTTAATTTGTTAAAATACTTGTGCGATTGTTTTTAATTTTTTTTTGAACAAAACGCTTCACTGATATTCTTAAAATACTAAGTAGTTGAGTGTTGTTTTTTTTTGTTTTTAGGGGCTTCCTCTTCCGGATTGGCGAAACGAAAATTAGATTTCGAGGAAACCACCGATAAGCCTTCCGTGTCTTTAAGAGCACCGGCTGGCGATAAAAAACCGCCGACGTCGGACGGAAGCGAAACAAGACCCCCTCCGTCCAAAATACAAGCTGTACAGAATTCAAAAAATGAAAGTAAGCGTTATAAATTTTCGAAAATCCAAAAGTTTGATTCTTATCAGTTCGTTTTATGTTAAATTATTTTGTTATATATTTTTTTCAATTCGAAGAATTAAAAAAAATTTAAAAAATGCTAATTTTTGTTATATTCGCTTGTAAGCGGTTGTTTATTTGACGATAAAAATAGAGCATTCTTCAAGAACAACCCACTTAGAGGTCAACGTAAAGAAATACAAGATGGACCACTTTAAACATGGACGAATAACTAGTTTGAAACTGTTATTTTCCAAAAACAACCCGTTAAATTAAAATAGTTTTTTTAATAAATCTTGGACAAAGTGATAAATTTAAAAAATTATCATGATAAAACTCATAAACAACCTGAAACTTGGACTATAGACATTAGTTTTTCTAAGCAACCTCAGCAAAACCTCAAAATCAAACAAAACGTTAATTTTAGCTTTATTTTAAGGTTTTGCTTAGGTTGCTTAGGGAAACTAAGGTCTAAAGTCCAAGATAAATGTTATTTGTGAGTTTTATCACGATAATTTACTTGAAAAATAGCGGTTTTAAACAATCCATCTTTCCGGTGACCACTTGAGTGGGTTGTTCTTGAAGAACGCCAAAAATAGTTTTAGTATTTAAAATGAACAATGTCCGTGATGACGGACTGTCCGTCATATGTATTGCGAAGAGTTTTTTTTTATTGTGAAGGAGAAATCAGCAAGTTAATAATTCCTACCCCAGAATTGCAAAATAAATTATGGTTTGGTCCGACCTCTGTTCCAAAAATATTTCGTCGTTACTACGGCACAAGATGTCACAATCATTAAAAAAATCAACGTGACACTGACTTATTCTGCAGTTTATTTGGTGCTGTTCGCAATTTGAAATGAGTCACAGTGGCATATATTTTATACGAATTATGGATGACGAAAATCCCCATAAAAGTAGTGTAAAATCCCAATGGCAAAATTCCCCATAACGTGGTGTACGTGTAAATTCCCCATAACAATCAGAAATGCGTTTGCAAACTAAAATGTGTTGAAAAAAACTAAGTTTTAATTAAAAAAGCATTAAAAATGATTTAATTTTTTCCTAAGCCTAAGCAAATCCCTAAAATCAAACTAAATTTTATCATGATAAAATTTTGTTGTATTTTCCAAGTGTCCAAATTTAAAGGAAATATTGCAAACGCATTATATTTATGGGTAATTTCCACCACCTTATGGGGATTTTGTAACGTTTATGGGGATTTTAGCCTGTGGAGAATTCGTCCATGGGGTTTCTATACGGACCCGAATTATGACATATTCTGCCGTAGTAACGACGATTTACCACGTTCTTCTTCTTCTTCTGTTTGCTCTTGCGGCAGAGAATGTTGCTTCCGTAATGTCTATTATCAGACCTTTGCACTGTCTGGAAATGCCCCCCCATTTTATTTGAGGATTTGCTCCCCCCCGCCAAAAAATGAAAAAGTACCCTAAAATTATGACGCCATTGTTGACCTATGATGACGCCATCATCGCGTATTTTTTGCAGTTTTTAGCCTATTTCAATGTATTTTAAGCCATTTTAGACCTATTTTTACCTTATTTTCGCTTTTTTTTGTCCCTTTTTTTCCCTTTTCCCTTCTTTTTTCCTCTTTTTTTCTCCTTTTTTTCTTTTTTTTTCTTTCCCTCCTGCTTGCCCCCCGTTTTATTGCCCCCCCGTTTCAAAAAAGTTGTCCCCCCCGCCCCCCCCCACTTTGGAAGTGCCCCGCCCCCCATTTTAACCCCGGGGGGGGGGGGCAGTGCACAGGTCTGTATTATTCGCTGTTCCTTTGGCTGCTAGGAAAATGTTCCAATTATCCTTCTGATCCAATTTACTACGTTTAGCATCGACGCCGTCAAGCAAGGACGAGGCCGGTTTAAGCGAGACGTTGGGAGATAGAAGTTCCGGGGTCGAAAATAAAAGTCCGGCGGCAGTCGTTAAACCCAGATCGTCGTCCTTATCCCTATTCTTCAGAAAGGTGGGTTTTGGTTTCGGAAAAAAGTTGTTTTTTCTTTTGAAATTTAATTTTAGCGTAAAAAGTATTTTTTAATTAATATAAATAAAATCGTCGTTACTACGGCAAAATAAGCCAGTGTCATTATAAAATACACGTGACTGTGATGTGACTCATTCTGTAGTTATTAGGGTCCTGTTTGAAATGTAAAACGAGTCACAGGCACACATTTTATACAAACTGTGGCTCATTTTGCCGTAGTAACGACGAAATAAACTAATTGATAGAATATTTTAGAAGGTTACAACTTATATCCGCTCTTATATAAAAATTCTTTCTGCGGTAAAAAAAATTAATAATAGGTAATAAATATATAGAAAAATATTTTTAAAATGCGTCAGTATGAAAAGTGTCCCAAGAAACTAATATTGATTAAAACCGTATTTAAATTATATTATTTTATATTTAGTGATTTTGATTTCATTTTAGATATACTATTTGGCCAGTGTTCGTCTGCAGGATCTGTGCGAGAGACTACGAGTAGACGACAAAGGAAAGCAACAAGTACATAATAAACATATTTAGCTTAGTTGGTTTTTTTTGCTTAGAGCAGGATCCGCAAGGCCTATTACTTAGCCCTATCTTATTATCCAAACTATACAAAATAATAATGATGAAATCAAATGAACGATTATTGTATCATTGTTTAGCATGTCTTAGTAGGACTTAATTTCGAGGCCTTAAGTACCTATGCAAGGCACATGCCCTATCACTGTTCCACAACCAGTACCTATTTTGTGGGGGCACTCGGTGAGTGTAGAGTTTTTCAGAAATGTTAAATAATTCCAAAGCGTTGAGTGCCGCCAAAAACACAATACTCTTTCAGCGGAAATAAACCTTTGGAATAAAATACTGCGTTGTTAATTCCGTATGCGTTAATCTGTTCCAGATGGACGTATATTCAAGAATAACGCGATACTTGATTTTTACTGGGGTTTGTGTTATTTTTATAAATGAATCTATACAAAATGATACTTAAATTTTGTAAAGCAGGCATTTTTCATATGAATGATAATGATTACATTCTTTATTGACTGACTTTAATTTATAGGTGAAATTTAATTTTATTGATTTAATTTAATTTATTGATATTTATAGGTATGGGCGTTGGTGGAGCACGTGATAAAAGATGAAACATCAATTCTAGCTGGAAGACATGTGGATCAAATTCTTATGTGCTGCATTTATGTTATATGCAAATTATCACCTAAATACGAGGTAATTAATTCAGAATCATTATTAATTTTTTAAAACAAATGACCATTAAAATTCAAAATTAGGATCATTATCGAATTTTAATAGTTATAATTTGTTATGATCAAGTTTCATTAAAATATTATTTAAATAATATAAAATATTTTTTGTTCAATTAATTATTTTCGCTTTTATAAACCTTAATTTCTCTAAACCTAATTAACGGTAATGAATACTAATAATAAATTAAATTAATTTAAATATTAATGAATCACTTATTATTAAATATAGGTTTCATTCCACGATATTATGTGCCAATACCGGTATCAACCCCAAGCTCAAAGTCGAGTTTATCGATCGGTTCTCATAGAACCAACTCCGCCGCGATCCGCTTCTGACGAAAGCAGCAGAATACGGTAAAATAAAAATATATTTTTTGTATTTTGTAACTATTCCCGTTGTGATAATATTTCAAAAATGTGACGTCTTATAAATAAATATTCTAAATTTTCAGACCTGTGTACGTTCTGGAAATGCCTCCCCCCGCTTTATTGGTGGATTTGCCTCCCCCCGCCCAAAAATGATAAAGTACCCAAAATTTATGGCGCCATTTTTGACCTATAATGACGCCATCATCGCGAAATTTTTGCAGTTTTTAGCTTATTTCAATGCATTTTAAGCCATTTTAGACCTATTTTTTACCTTATTTTCACTTTTTTCTCCCTTTTCCCTTCTTTTTTTGTCCTTTTTTTCTCTTTTTTTTCTTTTCCCCTGCTTGTCCTCCCGTTTTATTGCCCCCCCCCCGTTTCAAAAAAGTTACCCCCTCGTGCCCTGTCATTTTGGAATTGTCTCCCCCAATAAAACCCCTGGGGGGCAGTGCACAGTTCTGAATTTTAAATAACTCTTTCGTATTTTATAACAACTCCCGCTGTAATAATGTCTCGAAAAAAATATCACGTATTGTAAAATTTACAAAACGTAAGAACTCGTATTTAATACGAGTTCTAAAATGTCAAGCTGGCGGGTGATTGTGTAACGCAGCACGTCAGTCAATCAGGTACTGAAATTGGAGATTACAGGCTAAAGGTTTTGTATCCAGACCTGTGCACTGCCCCCCCCCCGGGGTTTAAACAGGGGGGGTGGGGCAAGTTGGGGGTTATGAAACGGGGGGCAAGCAGGGGGGAAAGAAAAAAAGAGAAAAAAGGAAAAGGGAAAAGGAGAAAAAAGGACAAAAAAAGCGAAAATAAGGTAAAAATAGGTCGGAAATGGCTTAAAATACATTGAAATAGGCTAAAAACTGCAAAAAAAAATTGCGAAGATGGCATCATCATAGGTCAAAAATGGCGTCATAATTTTGGGGTACTTTTTCATTTTTTGGTGGGGGGACAATAAAACCGGGGGGGGCAAATCCTTCAATAAAACGGGGGGGGCATTTCCAGACCGTGCACAGATCTGTGTATTGCTCATTTTTTTAAAGTTAATAAGTAAATTGTGTCGCATTTTGTTTGTCAAAAAAACTCCATTTTCTTCCTGGACTTCAGAACATACATGGGCAAGTTGGTCCGGGATGCAGAGGGGTGTGACACCCAAATTAGGGGGGGTGAAAATTCGAAAAACGTAAAATAAAAAAAATACCCATATCTTTTTTTTCTGGAGTCCAGTTTACCCATATCGTTTTTTCGATTTAAAAAAAAATAGGTAAAAAACGCTAATTTAGGTCATTGCATCGCTTTTTATTGCATTTTTGAGCTTTTTACTGTTTAAAACGTTCATTTTGATCTCAAAACTTAAGTTTGGAGGCAGTTAGAAGTCATTTTAAAGACATTTTTTCTTCATTTTTCCAAAATTGAGGGAAGGGGTAACCTTCCCCCCCCCCCACTTTACAGTGGGGTGGAGGAATTAAACCCCCTTCTCAGAATTTGGGAAAAATAATATTATGAAACTTGCATACAAATGTCTACAGAAGAAATACAAAATGCTGTGTTACTGAAAATGAATGGCGTTGTGTTTTTGCAGGTCGGGTAGCACAATGCCGATTCCCGGAGTGAGTTCCCCGCCGCCCACCCCGGACGCGGGACGGGCGGAGGAGGAGGAGGAGTACTCGGACCTCATCCGCTTCTACAACCGCAACTTCGTCAACCGCCTGGAAGCTTTCGCCAAACGCGTAGTGCCCGCCGAGGGAGCCACCAAAGAGGTAGGCAGCCGTATTTTACATCAAATTACGTCGTTTATACGATAGTGTCAAAATAGTGCCCGCCGAGGCTGCCACCAAAGAAGTACGCCGCCGTATTTTGCATTAAATCACGTCGTTTATACGATAAAGTGTCAAAATAGTGCCGCCGAGGGAGCCACCAAAGAGGTAGGCGGCCGTATTTTACATTAAATTACGTCGTTTATACGACGAAAAGTGTCACAATCGGTATAAAACCAACGTGACTCAAATCGTGAAACGTGAAAAATGTCAAAAAAATAAACATAATGGTGGGATTTCAATAACTTACATTTTCGTTGGAAATTCTCGAGTCAAGTACTGATAAAAACTAATCGCAAGCTGGGCGGTTTTTTTTTAGGTTTCACTCTACAACTTTCAATAACATAATAACACTACAAGCATAGGTGGGCAGGACGAAGAGAGATTTAAAACTGTTATATCCCCACCCCACCCCCGTCTACCTCCCCCCCCCCAAAAAAAAATTAAAACTGCCGACATTTCTTCTAAAATTAGGGGAATCATAATTTGCAGAGCGGGTAGCAAGGTTTTTCTATTCCCCCAAACAAAAAATGGGAAAGCGGTGTAACCTTTTACTCTGAAATGGGGGAAAAGGGTTAAATCACCCCCCATTTTTAAAAAAAACTTCTTCAAAACCACTTCTAACTAGCTCCGAAATTAAATTTTAAAGTCAAAACGAGTTTTATGTAATAAAAAGCTCAATAACCCCCTAAAATGTTGGGGGGTCTCCAGTGCTAAAAATTGAGGTATTTAGAAGATACCCCATAAAAAATTTTTGCCATTCACGGTTGCCAAAATCTTTTTCGAGTATTATCCCTTCCCAAAATCCGGGGAGTTGCTTATTCTTGACCAAGAAAGTATTATCAAAATTATATAATAAAGGAAAATTGAGACACTTAGAACAAACTGCTTGAAAAACAGGTCTCATTTAAATGGGATCCCATTATCCCATATTTAAATGAGATCCCATTTAAATGGGACTTATTTAATATGGGATCCTATTTAAATGGGGCCAAAAATCGAAAGGTCCATTTAAATAAGACCTGGGGTCGCATTCTGAGGAAATCCTTATATTTACCCCGATAAATCCATTTCAATAAAAATAAAAAAATATATATTATAAATAAATAAACCTGTCGCATATGGGACAGAAAATGATTGGGGCCATTTAAATCCTATTTAAATGAGGCCAAAAATCGAAAGGTCCATTTAAATAGGACCTGGGGTCGCATTCTGAGGAAATCCTTATATTTACCCCGATAAATCCATTTCAATAAAAATAAAAAAAATATATATTATAAATAAATAAACCTGCCGCATATGGGACAGAAAATGATTGCAATGAATTATTTTTTTTATTTTTTTCGCGCCGCAAAACCACCTCGCGCAAAATAAATTTAATCAATGCGCGTATTTTATTTTTTATTAAATTAATCCTCCTACAGGAGAAAATATTTAACCACCTCTGGAGTTGGATAAATTCTTATTTAACAATAAAAAAAATTTAACCCGGCTTTTACCTAGGTAAAATTGATTTTTCACCCGCATCCTTAAGCACGTAAAAAAGTTACCCTGGGGTAACTTTTAACCGCGTGTCAGAATGTGACCCCAGGTCCTATTTAAATGGTACCTTTGTTTTCAAGCATTTTGTCTAAAGTGTCTCATTTTTCCTTACTTACATATTTTTGGTATTATTAAAGTAGTCTTCTCTGTACATTCTTCTTATATGTGTTATGTGTGTATTGTATATTGTTCTTGCTAAAATGGTGTTCTTTTGCAGAACCTTGCAGTGCTGTCCCCGCTGCCTAGTGTGCGGTCGCAGGCGCTGTCGCCGCGAAAACGAGTGGCGGACGGTGTGTACGTGTCCCCGATGCAGGCGGCCGGCCAACCCGTCTCCCCCGCCAGACCCCTCCGCTACAACTTCAGCAAGAGCCCGTACAAGGTCAGTTTGGGTTTGTCAGTTTGTTTTAAATTATAGGATTATTAAATCCTGGAAAGATATCGTAGATGAACACGTTCACCTAAGCTAGGGGGTTATAGGTGGGCAGGGGGTGGGGTTATACCCCCTCCCCCAAAAAAACCGATTATAGCCAACACCCACCTAAAATTTGGGGGTACCCCGGACACCCTCTCCCTAAAATTTGAGGGGTCCCAGTACTAAAAATAGGGTTTTTGAAAAATACCCCCAAAAAAATTTTTGGGACACCCCCCCCCCAAACTTTAGGGGTCGGGTATACCCCCTCTCCCAAATCCGGGAGACTGCCCACCTATGGGGGGTGTTTATCCCAGGTAGATGACAGTTCAAAATCTAGGAGTGGGGTTCTAGGGAGGAAGGGGTCGAACACCCCTGGCTTTTTAGGGGGGTTTACCCGGGTCGGAAGATTTTGAAACGTAGAGGGGGGTCAGGTTAGTTGGGGTTCACGTTCAATGTCCAAAGCAAAATACTTTTAAACCATTAGAAGTTTAATTGTTAGTTTGTTTATAAGATAATACTGCATTTTATTAAATAAAAAGCGGTATTCTGGTATAGAAAGGGTGTAAAAACATAAATTTGTGTTAAAAATTCACTTTTTTGCAAGAAAATTTAGTATAAAAAAACTACTTAAAATTTTTTCGAGAGGGGGTGGGGGCAAATTTTAAATTCTAGACGGAGATCAGGGGTAAAAAATTCGAAAATTTGGGGGAGGGGGTCCTCTTGATTTTTTTCTTAGGGGGGTGACAAAATTTCGAGGCTAGAGGGGAAGGCAACTTATTAATTGGTGAATATTTTGTTAAGTAGATGATGTTGTGGTTGTGCCAATAGTAAACCAAATATATAAATAAATAATAAAAATAATAAAAATAAGCAAAATAGCACATCGTTTTTTCATCGACTCTATTCCTAGTTCTTACCACGTTATTTCTTTGTTTTTTTGTTTTGAAGGGGAAAAGAAAGAAAAAAACACGTTGAATTAAGGTAATAAATTGTAAGCCTTTTGTTAAAAGGTGTACTAATCCGTTGCTTGACAATTTTGTCCTTTACATTTTTAAAAGAAATATCCCACAAAGAAATTGTAAGAAGTTTTTTCTTTTGCTTTACAATTTTTTTAATAGTATTAAAATTGCCGAAGAAGGCCTCAGTTTCCTTTAAAGGTTTTTTTATATGAAAATCAGTGGTCGTGTCTAGGCTACTTGCTTTGGCGATTTTTGTATAAATCGACATCCTGTGATCATAGGTAGGCAGTCTCCCAGGTTTTGGGGGGTATATCCGACCCCCAAAATTTGGGAGGGCAAATTTTTTTAGGTATACCGCGAATACCCCATTTTTAGCGTTTTTAATACTTGGACCCCCCTCCCAATTTTAGGGTGGGGTGGGTGTCTGGGGTACCCCCAAATGTAAGGGGGTGTCGGCTATAGGCACCTTGCTCTGGAACTCGGTTTATACATGAAGTATGGAATATACATAAGCGTCACCATAATAGATAATTACCGTATCTTCTACTTATCTTTCGTAGTATGCAGATCAACCGATCGAAATTTCGCGCGCTTTCGATCGGTTTATTTGCATACTACGAAAGATAAGTAGGAGCAGAGCTTTTGGTTTGTTATTATTACTAAAGCTTAATTTCATCAGGGTGAAATTTACTGGGTGTTCAAGTTCAAGTAACCACTCTTTCTTCGAGAAAGTATCACGTGCAGAGGAACATGTGACGCAACTAAATAACCATTGGTTACATAACCACTTACTGGCAACTTTTTTTTCGCTCGCGCGTTTATTTTTGCTTTTTCTTAACGGAGAGCGGTTACGCCCTTAATTTCAGCCTGGAAGACTTTAGCTTTAATCATCTAAAGTATGATCAAAAATTTAAGGCCTAGTAAATTAAGTTTTTAATAGAAAAGAAGCAAAACAATTGACTATTTTTAGTTTTTGGCTGAAAAATGAGCAATCCTGTAATCTCCAGCCTCCACTTCTTTATTGCCTAACGTGCTGCGTTACACCATCACCCGCCAAATTTAATTAGAACTCGTCTATATAAGGCGTCATATTTGTTAAAAAAATAATCACAACGGGAGTTTTTACATTTCGTCGTTACTACGGCAAAATGAGCCACTGTCATTATAAAATACCTGTGACTGTGACTCATTCTGTAGTTAATAGCGTGCCGTTTGAAATCGAAAATGAGTCACAGTCGCATATATTTTATACGAATTGTGGCTTTTTTGCCGTAGTAACGACGATTTGTGTTTTGTTTTTTCAGGATCTGAAGGCTATTAACACGATGATAAAACACGCGGAGCCTAGTCCAAGTCGAATTAAAGGCGAAGGGATTTCTTCCGGGATGGCGTTCGGCCCTCGTCGCTCATTGGCTATTGAACTCCGGGACTCCGCCCCCTCGGACAGATAACCACGCCCCCTCTGATAAATAACCTGACTCAGGACATTTTGGGTTTCCGGGCTTTTTCGATTAACGTAAAATTTGAATGGGAGTTGTCAGAATGCAGTGTTATTGTTTTATGAATTTAAAAGATACAATCATGGAAAGCATGGAGCTGTATTATCGAAAATGTAAAGCAGTTGATTTTGAAATAAGTTTTAAAATTGATTCGTGTTATATCTTGTTGGTTAGATTTTATTATTGTACTGTTAATGTTTAATCTTGTAAATAAAAAGTTTTAAATGTTGTCTTTGACATCTTAAAGTCTTACTTCAGTAACAAAAAATAATAATGTTCAGCAGATCCCGTTCAACAGATTGGTTCATTTAAAGTTTTTTTGATTAATAATGATTAGTATATTAATAATAATTTTCCCACCTTAAATTTACGCGCGTCATTTTAAAGCTAAGCTTCTTCTAGAACTCGAGAGTATAATTAAAGCTTATTTTTAATTTAACTTAGAGACTGCGTCTATTGTTAACAATTTTCAAAAATTATTTTGTCAGAAAAATTTTTGGTAGCAATCTTTATAATTATGAAAATAGAATGGGACTCCATTAATTGCTCCGGAGCTTCGACAAGCGGAGCACAAATCTAGAACTCATTTAGCTGTAAACTATGATGGTCGCCAGAAATCAGCTAAGAATTCACCAGAAATCTGGGTCAAAAAAAGTTTATTCATTTAAAGGCAGATTTCTGGAACTCACTCTAAATGTTTTAAATAACAAAGCTCAGGAGTATAGCATTTGAAATGAACATAATAAGTACGAGCGATGTAGTAACTAATTATATACGTTTAGCGCCACTTATATCAATAAATTAAAATATATAAAAAAGGAAATTCTAGTGAACCCACAAATTACAGACAAATCTCTTTCACCTGCATAGCGTGTAAGTAATGGAGACTTGTGTAAATGACGATTTACTAAATTATCTAATTTGAATCAAATAATAATTAAGGTACAGCATCGATTTTTCGTGGCAGATCAACATGCTCGCAACGAAAGTTTTGTAGACTAGACTAATGCTTTAGATAAAAATAAACTGATTGATATTTTATACGTTGATTTCAGTAAGGCATTTGACTCCATTTACCATGCTAAATTAATGATAAAACTTGAGGCTTACGGGATTGAAAGACACCTTCATGCTTGGTTATCAGCCTTTTTAACTGGTAGAAAACAAAAAGTAGTAATTCAAGATTCCTTCTCGAGAATTTAAAAAAAGTAACTTCTGGGTCCCCACAGGGGTCCTTCTTATGACCTCTGCTATTTCTTATATTCATTAATGATTTGGTCGGTATGACATAAACTGCAAGTTATTTGCAGACGATGTCAAATTGTACCAAGTTCGTGAACTAACGAAAAATAATATTTTACAAAACTCCATAAATCGACTTATTGATTGAGCTAATATACTTGGCAACTTCAAATTGCTGTACATGTGCTGTGTGGTACACGTAGGACATGATAATCCAAAGTTTCCACTATGTATTGAAGAAAAATCTTAAGTAGATCACTCAGACGCTAGTGACTTTAGCGTATAAGTTTCAAATTCCTTAAAAACATCCAAACATTGTGTATCTGTAGCTAAAGGTGTATTTGGAGTTCAAAACATAATATTGCGCTGCTTAAAAAAAATAAAACCGCGTTTCTAAAGGCTTATAAATCGCTTGTACTTCCCAAATTAGAATATTGCGCACCAGTCTGGTCTCTTTTTCTTTTAAAAGATATCCACAGCATCGAGCGTGTTCAGCGAATTTTTACAATTTTTTTTTGCTAAATGTAGTCTGAACAGAAATTTATCATATTCTAAGCGTCTTATATATTTAAACCTCAAATCTCTGGAAGAAAGAAGGATACATTCTGACTTAAAAATGTGCTTTTGGTTAAAATGGTTAAAAATCTTTCTGACCTAAATTTTTCTGATTATTTTTCATGGGGGAATTACAAAAGTAGAAATGAACATACATTAAAATTAAAAATATTAATAGCAAATAAAGACATTTTACTAAACTCATTTCCTGTAATAGTTGCAAATACTGGAATTTTTTACCAGAATCCGTTGTAAAATCCAAATTAATAAACCGTTCTAAAAAACTATTTGAATCGGTTAATTTTGAGAAACTTTTAAAATCACCTCGAAATTTTTTTAGCTTTAAAATGTCATATAGTATTCGTGATCACGTCATATATGTTTTGCTCCGTGGGATAGGTTGTTGGAGGAGCAGCGGCAGAACAGGGCTTCAAAATGAAGGTGGGAATATGGCTAAAAGAATGCCGCGCGGGCGGGTTATTAGAAAGGCGCGGGCGCGTTATTAGACATAAATGCCGGCGTCCCTTTATGCGCGCGGTGTCCTTTGATGCGCAGGGGATTCCTTCCGTTTATAACAATGGATTTTGACCAGGGTGATTAAGGCACAGTTAAGCAGGGTTTCCGGAAATTTCGTCTTTTACAATACGTTTTTCAACATCTTGTCTTCTACAACTCGTCTTCGGAAAACTCGTCTTTTCAACATCTCGTCTGCAGAAAACTCGTCTTTTGGATGCGATTATGTGAACGCACTTTTTAAAAAACAAGTTTCTCCTATTTTTTGACTTAAACAATGTATTAAAAACCTTTTTTTTACCTAAACCTAAGCAAAAGCCAAAAATCAAGCAAAATTTTTAACATGATAAGCTTTTATTAAATGATTTATTAAAAAAACTGAGAACCTAAGCCTAAGCAAAACCTAAAAATCAAGCAAAACTTTATCATGGTAAATTTTTATTCAATGATGCTTTTTGATCTGAAGAATAAAAACCTTATTTTTTTTCTAAGCCTAAACAAAACCCAAAAATCAAAAAAAAATTATCATTGGGGTGGAAACTTGCATTCTTGAAGGTACGTTTACAAAATCGCATCCAAAAGACGAGTTTTCCGAAGACGAGATGTTTAAAAAACGAGTTTTCCAAAGACAAGATGTAGAAGACGAGATGTTGAAAGACGAGATGTAGAAGACGAAATTTCCGGACACCCTTAAGCAGCTTCTTAACGACATATTTTAACGAAGTGTTTTTTCCTTTTATAACGACACCACAATATAGCAAGAACAATATTTAATAACCAATGTGTTTTATGAATTGCTTTGTTTTTTTTTGCGTTTTTGTGTGTTTAATTAAAAATGTTTTTGTTTGTTTATGTCCATTGTTGTACCGCGGTGACGTTAGCATCCATTAATAACAGTGGTCCTTGAAAGAGTGGATGCTGCAGTGTCCATGTTTAGCATGTGGTCCATGCTGCAGCATCCACTGTTTCAAAGACCACTGCAGTCGCAATATTTAGGGCTAAACGTACTTGTAAAAGAATTGCAAATAATTAAAAAATAATATATTTTTTGTTTCTTAACTTCTTGGGTATTTGTTCATAAAATTTTATACATTGTTGTACTTTCAGCTTAAATATTAAGAATGTGTTTATTAACTTAATAAAATGTATTTGTTCCACGTTCG
>JASAMX010012421.1:0-15892 GCA_030248175.1 Microlaimidae sp. YZB2_3
TCCACCGACTCTAACTCTGACTCCGCCTCAAATTTCTGCAAATTATATATTGATGTGCGGTGCAGGGTGGGGCGGAATCCACAAAAAAGAACAAATTAAACAAATTTAAATGTGTTTTGAATAATTTTGGCTGTTTCTACATGTAAATTTTTAAAAATTAATAATTTTAAACTAAATTACACTATCAAAAACATTAAATTAGTTTAAAAACCATTAAATTAGTAAATTTAAAATGAAATTTAAATTAATTATGCTCGAGAAATTGATAAACTTCATATTATTATTTTAGTGCAAGAACATGGCTTCGATTTTTGATTTGTTAAAATAAAGATTTTTTATATGAATTTAAGGTATGGCTAAGGCTAAGGGTTAAGATACACGTTTTTTAAAATATTATAAAAATATAAAAGATGTTTTATGTTTAAAAAATTTTTGCACAACAAAAATCAAAACAAAAAAACTTTTTCTTTCTAAGCCTAAGCAAAACCTAAAACTCATGATAAAAGTAAAAAAAGCTTAAAACTATTGAAATGCTGATAAATTTAGTGCCTAAAGAAAAAAAATATTTTAAAAAATATTTGCCGAAAATATTCTTGCTAACACCAAAAGGTTTTCAAAAATACTATTGAAAGGTGTTAAACAGTTTTACAAGTAAAAATTTCACTAATTTACATAAAAAATGTACTAAATTTGAAAAATATGTAACGCACATAACAAAAAAAATAATGAAGTTTCAGGGTTTGGCTCTAAAGTCCCTTAATTTAAATTTTTTATGAATTTTCTGAACACAAAAGTTACGTTACGGCTCCAAACTCCCTCCAATAAGGCTCTAAAGTCCCACACTACGGCTCTAAAGACCCTCGGCTCTAAAGTCCCCTCACTTTGGCTAAGAAAGTCCGTTACCGAGCCCATTTTCTTTTATAAGTTAAACGTCCATACATTGTTATCCATGAATCATGAACTACTCCACAAATGGAATAATACCTTTTGCTTTTACTGGATTTGGCTTAATTTATGGCCCCCTCACCGTAGAGCGATCCTTTTAAATTTACGTTTTTTTCAAACATTAAAAACTGCACGAAAGTATATATTTTTATTGATACCAAAAAAACACATTATATAAACGGAAATACGCTTAAAATTAAAAGTGAAAATAGTGAAAAAAAGTCGATTTTGTATGGAGCTTCCCTGACTCTCTCTTTAATATCTGAAAAAAACGGCTGATGAGCGCCAATCGCCATAGTCATATCCATATCCGCCTTAAATAAATACATATATGTATTACGATATTTTTCCTTATCTCGCTAGAGGTGTTATACTGCACTAATACCAATGAACATGGGCATTTATAAAAACGCAATAATACGTTTTAAAGATTAAAATGTCCTAGTAAAATTTAGTCTATTACCGAATTTTTCATCCCCGTGGTTCTAAGTTGCGTCTGTGGTGAACAATCGTTATAAAATAAAATAGTGTAATTTCGGCACACTATTGCTGTAGGTAAAAACGGGTTGAATTTAGTGGTCGGGTGTTAAATTGTAGTTGTAAATAGTTAAAAGACAAAGTTGAAATGTGTAGGAGTCATAGCACTGCGCTTAAACTCGATTAAAGGGGTCTTTTTAAAAAGTGCCGAAATTAAATGCACTTTTTTCCCACATTTTCCTCATTTTGATACCATTTAGCATTTTAGCTGTAACTTTTTGCCAGTTACACGTTGAACAATAAGTAAAAGCTTAAATTAAAGAAAACTGTCTGGAGATAATGATAGGTTTTTAAATTTTTTGAAAATGATGATTTTTTGACTGAGAAACAATCGATTGTTTGTAAAGTGCCTAATTTAAATGAATACATTTAATTTCGGAAATTTATTTTTTTTAAAAAATGATTTATTTATGTAAAAACACAACTTTCGTACAGTGAATTTTTCATGAAGCAACGCAGTATCGCAAAAGCTTTAAAATGAGCTATCAAACGTGAAAATCAGGCCATACCGTAAAAAGTTACATTGGGAAAACGAAAAAATGCCGAAATTAAATGCACTATCCTATTTACAATTGATTTTTTGGAATTATTTTTTTAATTGTTAATACAAAAAGCATTATACATACGTTTTATTCTCCAGCCAGGGTCTATAAACAATTTTTCTCAAACGTTATTTTCAATAGGAATATTATTTACAAAAAAACAACAAATTTTCAATAAAGACAGTGTGTTTAACTAAAATTTATCTATATGATAAAAAAGTATTTTGTAAAACGAAGTAAATTTTTTTTTATTAGTTTGCAAAATCAAATTTTTTTCTCAATAGTTTATTGGATTGCTGAGCTTTTTAAGGTTTAAAAAAGTAAATGTTTTCGTAATAAAAAAACAAAAAAACAATTTAATTATCGCATAGTAATGTTTTATAATACTTTTTTCCAAAAACTCATTTATATACCAATACCAATATACAAAAACTTATTTATATACCAATATTGGGCTTCAATGTGCGATAGGCGCAAATTTTGTTTTTCCTGTGTTTTTCCTGCGCGTGACTGAAAATATACACAGGCTCAAATTCGTGCGCGGAAATTCGTGCGTGCACGAATTTCGTGACGCTAATTTTAAAGCACTATTAGAAATTTTTATAATTTTTTTCTAAAAAATCATTTTTTAAAAATTAAAAAAAAACAAATTTTTTGACACAAATATTAGTCACACAAATACAAAAAACGAACATTTTTAAATAAAAACAATTTTTTAGTGAGTTTTAAACAAATAAGATGTTCTTATTGTAGTTCTTTTATTTTTTACATTTTTGTTAGGTTAAAGTTAAAAAAAATTTACAGTCAAACGTCCATAAAGCCTTACAACATTATTGTAGACATGGACTACAGTGGTAATGCAGATCAACGGACCGAAAGGCCGAGAAACTTCGATCGGTTGATCTGCATACTCCGACAGATAAGTAGGAGATACGGTAATTATCCATTATGATGACGCTTATGTATAATGCATACTTTATGTATAAACCGAGTTCCAGTGCAAGGTGCCTATAGATTATTACGATTCAAGATTTAAGATTTTATATTCTAGTAATACATCATAATATAAACACAAAAATACAAATGTGATTGCAACCCAGTTGAGTTACAAAAGCACACAAACACAAAAGAAAACACAAAATTAAGAGAAGACCTGTCTGACTTTGACTCACTAGAAAAAAAAATGACTAAAGGCTTTAAAAAAGTAAAGCTTTTTATTTAGTTATTATTACATGAGTTAATTCTTCAAAGATTCTTTAAATTGGTACAATGTTTTAGAACTGACTTTAACACTACTAAAAAAACTGTATTTTCGGCAATCGACTCTTGAGTGTTCTTTTTTGAGTTTTTTGAATTCCCTCTGGTTGGATTAGGGTTTAAAATAACGCTGGACTTTTTCTAAAATGTATTTATCCTTAGCCATATATGGATTCCAAACAACACTTGCGTACTTAACAGTGGGATGCACAAAACTTTTATAAGCAATTAGATAGTTTTTAATGGATTGTGATTTGAAACATCTAAAAATTAAATTGACTGTTTTTAATGCTTTACTAGCTATTTTTTGACAATGTGTTGAAAACTTTAAGTCACTAGCAATAAATACACCTAAGTCTTTAACCATATTAGTTTTAGGTAGCTTCTTATTATTTAAGTAATAATCCGTTTTGTGTTAATTTTTGCAAATATTTAAATATAGTACTTTACATTTATTTTTAGATAAATTTAGCAGCCAATCTTGGGTCCATTGGGCAATTCTATTTAGATCATCTTGTAATTTTATTTGATTGTCATTTGAGTCTGAAAGTATAAAATTTTGCATCATCTGCAATAAGTGTAATTATTGAATTTTGGACACAGTTGACAATATCATTTATGTAAAAGAAAAAGAAAAGGTTCCAAAAATGAGCCTTGTGGTACTGACCTTGTAACTGGGTAAGACGGTAAAACTGTATTGTTTATCACTATTTTCATTTCTCTGTTAGTTATCCATTTTAGAAGCCTACCAGAAATGCCATATTTATTTAATTTAAACAAAAGCTTTTGATGCAATACAGCATCAAAAGCTTTAGCAAAGTCCAGGTAAACTATATTAACAGATTTTTTACCTTGAAAAGCCAAAGTCCAATCATTGTAGACATCAAGAAGTTGTGTAACTGTTGAGTTTTTATCTTTAAAACCATGCTGAAGGTGAGATAATATATTTACAAAAAAGATAGAAAGCTCAGCTTTTACAATCTGTTCCATTATTTTACAAGAAAAACATGTAAGAGAGATTGGACGATAGTTTTCTTTTTGACATTTTGCACATTTTTTGTAAACTGGTGCAGTAAGTGCAATTTTCCAATCATTTGGAAGTTTACCTGAATCAAGAATGCATCAGAGTCTTTACTTTCAAAACTCCCATCTATACATTGTAATAGAGGAACCGCTTCCTTGGACTCAATTGATTTGTTTATATACTTATAAAAATAACCAATATCATGTGATTTAAGAACCTCTGCTTCTTGTTCAGATTTGAATTTTTTAACACTATTTGCATACAATTTTGAAATTGTTTTAAATTGATTTTTAAAATTTATGTTACTATGTCTAGTTTTCCACAACTTTTTCTTTTTAATTTGGAGTTTGTAAATATGTTTTGGATATTGGATTTTTTTTCTTAGAATACGTTTTATGCTTATTTATTAATGGTAAGTGTAATTGAATACATTTAGTTAAAACTGCAACAAAGTTATCCCAATACTATTGGACTGTATTTAAATATTTAAAATTTAAATCCCAGTTTTGAGAAGCTAAAAATAGAGCTATGCTGCTGTAATCAGCATTTTTAAAGTCAGGTACCAAGTGATCAGTTTTATTACTATTTTTAAAAATATTGCAATTTATTTTACTACAAATTACAGCATGATCAGAATTTCCTAAATTTGCAGCCAAGTGTACTTTATTAAAAATTTCATTTTCATTTGTAAGTAGTACATCCAAGAAATTTCTGTCTCTAGTTGGCTCAATAACTAGTTGAGAGAGTCCTAATTCTAAAAATGTTGTGTAATAATTAGTTTCATTTTGAGAATTGCTAAGAATTTTATCAGAATCCCACCTTATTCCAGGTAAATTCATGTCACCTATTAATATAGTTGTAAGTGAATGATTATTTGTATAGAATTTAATAAAGCCTAATAATAACAAATCATCTTCAGTTTTAATGTTAGGAGGTCTGTATATATTAATTAAACAGATTTTGTTACTTATAATAATAATATCAGTCACTATTATCTCCAGATTGTGATACTTCTTCTGAATTACAATTTTGCTATATTTTATGTTTTTATTTATAAGTGTTAATACCCCAACCCCCTTCCTTAGAGTCCTATTTTTACAAAAAAGGTTGTAATCAGAATTTTTTATTATTAATTGATTTGATATATGCTCACTCAGCCAGATCTCCTGAACACATATTACATCCGGTGACCTGTAGTTAACATCTGCTCCAGATATTAAGAGCTCAAACTCATTCAGATATTTTAAAAGTGATCCACTGTTAAAAGATATTATTTGAAGAGTTTATACATTTTGTAGATTTTTAAAACTTTTCATTTTACTATAAGTTTTACCGCAACTGGGTTGCACTTCATCCTATTCTGACCTTTTGTCCAAACCTTTAATCTCCAGAATGCAGTTTTTATCTGAGTCATACAAATAGGGATCACCGTGATCACCATATTGAACAAGTATTTTTTGTTCTTGTTGATTTCTCAGTTGCTTTGCCTTTGCCAGTAATGGTATTTGTTCTTTACGCTGCTCACTAGTAAGAGACAGTCTTACATAATGTTTTTAAAAAGCTCAGTCTTACGCAGCTTTCCATTACTTCGCACAAACTGGTTCCTGGCAGCGTTGGTTTGGAAGCAAATTTTTAAAAGCCGTGGCTTTTGATTGAATTTTTTACTAATACGGAAACAATTGACAACAATATTGTTCCCTCCCGTATTGTCAATTGCTTCCTTTACCAAGCTCTTAGCCGTTTCATATTCTTCCTAGAGCGTGTCCGAATCCTGTAGTCCTGTAATGACAACCATGGTGGAATGCTCCCTTTGGACTTCCGCCCTTTTTAGTCTGTCCTCCATCCATGGCAAAAGTTCCTGCACGACCGGAGCACAAATGCTGGCTATGGCCCTCTTCATCAATACTGCTGGGCTTTCCCATGGTGTTCTCCAATTTTTCTATCGCGAATCAACAGCTGGTCACGTTCAGCTTTCAGTTCCGCCACTCTGTTGGGCAGTTGTTCGTTTTCATTGTTGGCAGAGTATTTCTGGGTGTGATGAGCCATTTTTAATTTAACGTAAGTGGGTACGTTTTGCGATTTATTATTCCTTAGTACCTGGGTAGGGGTACGTAACAAAACTCTGGGCTGCCAAAAGCAAACACCTTTAATGTAAGGGTTGAGTTTTTGTAAATTTATCTGTAGGAACCGTAGGCCAACCAATCCTCCCGTTTCCGGGGAGTTCTTTACCCTCTTATTTTTCCCCTCAAAAACACCATCAAAACAATATTAGTAAAAAATTCCTGTTTTTTTACCCACTAAGTTGAAAAATTAATTCATTCACCAGTACCATTATACACCCACGAAAAAGGATGATCAGAATTGCCAGACTGGAAGCAGAGAATGCGGCTCTATAGCACAAGTTACATTTAGAAAAGTTCACCAGATGGAGAGAACAAGCTTCTAAGTCAATACCGAGATGATGGCTGCTTATGTGAGAGATTGAAGTCAATCCCAAGAGACATATTAAGCGCATGGAGGTCCGAACAGAACAGGAGACAAGCTTTCTGTCGTCCGGAGAGTGATACCTATTTATGACTCAGATAAAAACGCATTCTGGAGATTAAAGGTTTGACAAAAGGTCAGAATAGGAGAAGGCAACCAGCTGCGAAACTTATAGAAAATGAAAAGTTTTAAAAATCTACAAAAGTAGAAACTCTTCAAAAAATCTTTAACAGGACGATTTAAAAATCTGAAGAGTTAGCTCTTATGAGCAGATGTTAAGACATAGGCTCACGGAGTAATATGTGTTCAAGGAACATTCCTGGCTGAGTGAGCATATAATGAACCAATTAATAATAAAAAAACGATACAACCTTTTTGTAAAAATAGACTCTAAAGGAAGGATGAAGGAAAATTCACCAGATGAGAGAACAAGCTCCTAATTCAATACCGAGATGATGCTCTTATGTAAAAGATTTAACTCTAAATCCCAATGATGACATTATTTTAACCATGATCCGAACCAAACAGAACAATGCTGTTTTTCTGGTGTTAGGAGTATTAACACTTATAAATAAAAACATAAAAATATAGCCGAGTTATTGAAAACTCTGGATAGTTGTAATTCAGGAAGAAGTATCAGCCGTTGAATCTTTCTTGGAAATAATAGTGACCGGCTCAGACTCTGATATTAGTTATTATAAGTAATCAGAAATGCTGTTCCGTTCAGGGGGACGAGTGAGAGGGGTCTCTTAATTTGAAAGTATATATACAGACCTCACTGAATGAGGAACAGCGAGTCTGTCAAAAGGGGTTGCTTGGCAAACTTCGTGAGCTTAGAGAGCAGAACAAAAAGGTAATTGAGAAAAAGTATGATGCAATAGAACTATAGCTACATTTTTCTAAGGGCATTAAAACTGAAGATGATTATTGTTTATTATTAGAAAACCTGTTATTAAATTCTCTTATACAAATAATCATTCAGCTTACAACTATATTAATAGAAACTTGTAGGAACATGAATTTACCTGAAGAATAAGGTGGGGATTCTGATAAAAAAATTCTTAGCAATTCTCAAAATTGAAACTACATTATTACACAATTTTTTCATTTTTTTATGAATTAGGACTTTTCTCAACTAGTTATTGAGCCAACTAAAGACAGAAATTTCTTGGATGTACTACTTACAAATGAAAATGAAATTTTTTTAATAAAGTACACTTGGCTGCAAATTTTGGAAATTCTGATCATGCTGTAATTTTTAGAGAAATAAATTGTAATATATTTAACAATAGTAATAAAACTGATCACTAGGTACCTGAATTTAAAAATGCTTATTACAGCAGCATAGCTCTATTTTAAGATTCTAAAAACTGTGATTTAAATTATAAATATTTAAATACAGTCCAATAGTATTGGGATAACTTTGTTGCAGTTTTTGCCGCTACACTAACTAAATGTATTTTCAAAATATTAATTACACTATAAATTGTAATAAATAAGCATAAAAAATATTCTAAGAAAAAAAATCCAATATCCAGAACACATTTAAAAACTCCAAATTAAAAAGAAAATGTTATGGAAAACTAGACATAGTAACATAAATTAAAAAAATCAATTTAAAACAATTTCAAAATTGTATGCAAATAGTGTTAAAAAATTCAAATCTGAACAAGAGGCAGATCTTCTTAAATCACATGATATTGGTTATTATTGTAAGTATATAAACAAATCAATTAAGTCCAAGAAAGCGATTTCTCCATTAAAATGTAAAGATGGGGGTTTTGAAAGTAAAGACTCTGATGCATTCTTGATTCAGGTAAACTTCCAAATGATTGGAAAATTGCACTTACTGCACCAGTTTACAAAAAATGTGCAAAATGTCAAAAAGAAAACTATCGTCCAATCTCTCTTACATGTTTTTCTTGTAAAATAATGGAACAGATTGTAAAAGCTGAGCTTTCTATCTTTTTTGTAAATATATTATCTCACCTTCAGCATGGTTTTAAAGATAAAAACTCAACAGTTACACAACTTCTTAATGTCTACAATGATTGGACTTTGGCTTTTCAAGGTAAAAAATCTGTTAATATAGTTTACCTGGACTTTGCTAAAGCTTTTGATGCTGTATTGCATCAAAAGCTTTTGTTTAAATTAAATAAATATGGCATTTCTGGTAGGCTTCTAAAATGGATAGAAGCTTTTTTAACTAACAGAGAAATGAAAATAGTGATAAACAATACAGTTTTACCGTCTTACCCAGTTACAAGGTCAGTACCACAAGGCTCATTTTTGGAACCTTTTCTTTTTCTTTTACATAAATGATATTGTCAACTGTGTCCAAAATTCAATAATTACACTTATTGCAGATGATGCAAAATTTTATACTTTCAGACTCAAATGACAATCAAATAAAATTACAAGATGATCTAAATAGAATTGCCCAATGGACCCAAGATTGGCTGCTAAATTTATCTAAAAATAAATGTAAAGTACTATATTTAAATATTTGCAAAAATTAACACAAAACGGATTATTACTTAAATAATAAGAAGCTACCTAAAACTAATATGGTTAAAGACTTAGGTGTATTTATTGCTAGTGACTTAAAGTTTTCAACACATTGTCAAAAAATAGCTAGTAAAGCATTAAAAACAGTCAATTTAATTTTTAGATGTTTCAAATCACAATCCATTAAAAACTATCTAATTGCTTATAAAAGTTTTGTGCATCCCACTGTTAAGTACGCAAGTGTTGTTTGGAATCCATATATGGCTAAGGATAAATATATTTTAGAAAAAGTCCAGCGTTATTTTAAACCCTAATCCAACCAGAGGGCATTCAAAAAACTCAAAAAAGAACACTCAAGAGTCGATTGCCGAAAATACAGTTTTTTTAGTAGTGTTAAAGTCAGTTCTAAAACATTGTACCAATTTAAAAAATCTTTGAAGAATTAACTCATGTAATAATAACTAAATAAAAAGCTTTACTTTTTTAAAGCCTTTAGTCATTTTTTTTTCTAGTGAGTCAAAGTCAGCCAGGTCTTCTCTTAATTTTGTGTTTTCTTTTGTGTTTGTGTGCTTTTGTAACTCAACTGGGTTGCAATCACATTTGTATTTTTGTGTTTATATTATGATGTATTACTAGAATATAAAATCTTAAATCTTGAATCGTAATAATCTATAGGCACCTTGCACTGGAACTCGGTTTATACATAAAGTATGCATTATACATAAGCGTCATCATAATGGATAATTACCGTATCTCCTACTTATCTGTCGGAGTATGCAGATCAACCGATCGAAGTTTCTCGGCCTTTCGGTCCGTTGATCTGCATTACCACTGTAGTCCATGTCTACAATAATGTTGTAAGGCTTTATGGACGTTTGACTGTAAATTTTTTTTAACTTTAACCTAACAAAAATGTAAAAAATAAAAGAACTACAATAAGAACATCTTATTTGTTTAAAACTAAATAAAAAAATTGTTTTTATTTAAAAATCTTCGTTTTTTGTATTTGTGTGACTAATATTGGTGTCAAAAAATTTGTTTTTTTTTAATTTTTAAAAAATGATTTTTTAGAAAAAAATTATAAAAATTTCTAATAGTGCTTTAAAATTAGCGTCACGAAATTCGTGCACGCACGAATTTCCGCGCACGAATTTGAGCCTGTGTATATTTTCAGTCACGCGCAGGAAAAACACAGGAAAAACAAAATTTGCGCCTATCGCACATTGAAGCCCAATATTGGTATAAAAATAAGTTTTTGTATATTGGTATTGGTATATAAATCAGTTTTTGGAAAAAAGTATTATAAAACATTACTATGCGATAATTAAATTGTTTTTTTGTTTTTTTATTACGAAAACATTTACTTTTTTAAACCTTAAAAAGCTCAGCAATCCAATAAACTATTGAGAAAAAAATTTGATTTTGCAAACTAATAAAAAAAAATTTACTTCGTTTTACAAAATACTTTTTTATCATATAGATAAATTTTAGTTAAACACACTGTCTTTATTGAAAATTTGTTGTTTTTTTTGTAAATAATATTCCTATTGAAAATAACGTTTGAGAAAAATTGTTTATAGACCCTGGCTGGAGAATAAAACGTATGTATAATGCTTTTTGTATTAACAATTAAAAAAAATAATTCCAAAAAATCAATTGTAAATAGGATAGTGCATTTAATTTCGGCATTTTTTCGTTTTCCCAATGTAACTTTTTACTGTATGGCCTGATTTTCACGTTTGATAGCTCATTTTAAAGCTTTTGCGATACTGCGTTGCTTCATGAAAAATTCACTGTACGAAAGTTGTTTTTTTACTTAATTAAATCAGTTTTTAAAAAAAATGGAAAATTGCCGAAATTAAATGCATACATTTAATTTCGGCACTTTACAAACAATCGATTGTTTCTCAGTCAAAAAATCATCATTTTCAAAAAATTTAAAAACCTATCATTATCTCCAGACAGTTTTCTTTAATTTAAGCTTTTACTTATTGTTCAACGTGTAACTGGCAAAAAGTTACAGCTAAAATGCTAAATGGTATCAAAATGAGGAAAATGTGGGAAAAAAGTGCATTTAATTTCGGCACTTTTTAAAAAGACCCCTTTAATCGAGTTTAAGTGCAGTGCTATGACTCCTACACATTTCAACTTTGTCTTTTAACTATTTACAACTACAATTTAACACCCGACCACTAAATTCAACCCGTTTTTACCTACAGCAATAGTGTGCCGAAATTACACTATTTTATTTTATAACGATTGTTCACCACAGACGCAACTTAGAACCACGGGGACTAAAAATTCGGTAAATAGACTAAATTTTACTAGGACAGTTTAATTTTTAAACCAATTTATTGCGTTTTTATGAAATGCCCATGTTCATTGGTATTAGTGCAGTATAACACCTCTAGCGAGATAAGGAAAATATTGTATACACATATATGTATTTATTTAAGGCGGATATGGATATGACTATGGCGATTGGCGCTCATCAGCCGTTTTTTCTCAAGATATTAAAGAGAGAGTCAGGGAAGCTCCATACAAATCGACTTTTTTTCACTATTTTCACTTTTAATTTTAAGCGTATTTCCGTTTATATAATGTGTTTTTTTGGTTATCAAATAAAAATATATACTTTTGTGCAGTTTTTAATGTTTAAAAAACGTAATTGTAAAGGATCGCTCTACGGTGAGGGGGCCATAAATTAAAGCCAAATCCAGTAAAAGCAAAAGGTATTATTCCATTTGTGGAGTAGTTCATGATTCATGGATAACAATGTATGGACGTTTAACTTATAAATAAAAATGGGCTCGGTAACGGGACTTTAGAGCCGAAGTGAGGGGACTTTAGAGCCGAGGGTCTTTAGAGCCGTAGTGTGGGACTTTAGAGCCTTATTGGAGGGACTTTGGAGCCGTAACGTAACTTTTGTGTTCAGAAAATTCATAAAAAATTCAAATTAAGGGACTTTAGAGCCGAACCCCTAAATTCATTATTTTTTTGTTATGTGCGTTACATATTTTACAAATTTAGTACATTTTTTATGTAAATTAGTGAGATTTTGACTTGTAAAACTGTTTAACACCTTTCAATAGTATTTTTGAAAACCTCTTGGTGTTAGCAAAGAATATTTTCGGCAAAATATTTTTTAAAATATTTTTTTTCTTTAGGCACTAAATTTATCAGCATTTCAATAGTTTTAAGCTTTTTTTAGACTTTTATCATGAGTTTTAGGTTTTGCTTAGGCTTAGAAAAGAAAAAGTTTTTTTGTCTTGATTTTTGTTGTGCAAAAATTTTTTAACATAAAACATCTTTTATATTTTTATAATATTTTAAAAAACGTGAATCTTAACCCTTAGCCTTAGCCATACCTTAAATTCATATAAAAAATCTTTATTTAAACAAATCAAAAATCGAAGCCATGTTCTTGCACTAAAATAATAATATGAAGTTTATCAATTTCTCGAGCATAATTAATTTAAATTTCCATTTTAAATTTACTAATTTAATGGTTTTTAAGCTTAATTTAATGTTTTTGATAGTGTAATTCAGTTTAAAATTATTAATTTTTAAAAATTTACATGTAGAAACAGCCAAAATTATTCAAAACACATTTAAAATTTGTTTAATTTGTTCTTTTTTGTTATTCTGCTTTCTGTCGCCTCCCTATCTGGTGTGTGTTATTTCCGCCCAGACCTGCACAGCACATCAATATAACTTGTAGAAATTTGAGAGGGGGAGTACAGAAAGAGTGTGGAGTAGCGAGTTATCTGGAAAACTTTTACCGTACAATTTATCGCTACCCTGCACCCTCCAAAACTACCGCCGTCGTAATCCCTCAATTTTTAACATTATGCAGAAATTTGTCAGTGCTGAGTAAATTAGGTAGTTTCTAGATATCACGGAAATTAGCCAAATTTTCGTTGTAAAAGTTTTTAACAGCTTTCTGGATACTTTAAAACCTTCTTCTTTTAGGTGGCATAATTTAAAAATTTAATTTCTCACTATCTTGATTTTTATTTTTGCTTAAAAAAATTTTTTTTAAATTTTTTTCTGCAAATTTTCTAAAAAAAAAAAACTTATATTTACAAATTTATTTCTCTAACCAGCAAATGTTTCAATTTAAAACCCAAAAACCGTAAACTCTAACCCTTAACCAAACCCTATATTCACATAAAAAATCTTTTATCAAACAAATCAAAGCACAAATTAAACCATTTTTTTGCACTAGACTGAGTTTATCAATAATTGAAATTCAATATACAAAAAAAAAATTAGGAATGTTTTTAAACTTAATTTAATGTTTTTATAGTGTAATGCATTTAAAAATGAATAATTTCTAAAAAAATTACACGTAAAAAGAGCCAAATTGATTAAAAAAAAAACATTCAAGTTGGTTCATTTTGATCGAGATTCTGTTAATTCCGACTAACCTGCACATCAATATATAATTTGCAGAAATTTGAGGCGGAGTCGGAGTCGGAGTCGGTGGAATTTAGTGTTTGCCGAAATTTTGCTGAAATTTTTATGTGTTATGTAAATGTTTTAATATTACTTGTATATTGTTTTAATATTGTTTGCAAACGCATTTTTCATTTCGGCTCTAAAGTCTCTGCTGCGGCTCTAAAGTCCCCAGGTCCGGCTCTAAAGTCCCGGCTCTAAAGTCCCCAAACCATGGGCTCCACGTAATAATACCAGCGTAAAAATTCCTTCAACATTTGACTTCAAATAACATAAAACCATCGGGTAATTTACAATCTACTTGACCTTCGGGCTTGTTTTTCCTGAACCTAAGCAAAACCCAAAAATCAGGCACTTTTTTAAAGGTACCTACTTAATCGAGTTAAAGTGCCACTTAATTCAACCGGTTTTTTTGCCTAAACTATCGCTCGGAACAACTGAAAACAAATTGCTATTTTTAATTTGTAATTTGGGAAAAAATGTGCATTTAATTTCGGCACTTTTTAAAATGACCCACTTAATTGAATTTAAGTGCAGTGCTATGACCCCTACACATTTCAACGTTGTCTTTTAACTATTTACAACTACAATTTAACACCTGACCACTAATTCAACCCGTTTTTACCTAAACTCAGACCTGTGCACTGCCCCCCGGGGTTTAAACAGGGGAGAGCAATTCCAAAACGGAAGGGCAAGCAGGGGGAAAAGAAAAAAAAGAAAAAAAGAAAAAAAAAGAAGAGAAAAGAGAAAAAAGGGACAAAAAAAGCGAAAATAGGTAAAAATAGGTCCGAAATGGCTTAAAATACATTGAAATAGGCTAAAAACTGCAAAAAATTGCGATGATGGCGTCATCATAGGTCAAAAATGGCGTCATAATTTTAGGGTACTTTTTCATTTTTTTGGCGGGGAGGGGCAATAAAACGGGGGGGCAAATCCTCCGGGGGGCAGTTGGCCCCCCCCCCCCCCCGGGAGAGAAAATTTTTAATTTAAGACGCTAAAATACACTTGAAATTTTAATTCCAGATGATACTTATTACAAAATTTAAGGTTTCTTATACCTACACATTTAAAACATTTAGCTCTCATTTGAGCTATCAACGTCGTATTCAGTCCAGGATAACCAAAGATATACTCCAAAATCAAAAGTGCCCAATTTGGAAAAGTCCCAAAATTAAATGTACTACCTACCCTATGCTAAAAAATAAAAATTGTTACAATATTATAAAATCTAGAACTCAATAAAATATAAATGGTTTTCAGTTTCCAACGCCGTCATTCATGGCACAGAATCAAGTTCAAAAAAAAAGAGAACATAATCAAACAGTAAAACAAAGATAAACTGTAGTTTTTGTGTAAATTTTAATAATTTTTAAATTTTTTTTAAACTTTATTTTATAGGTAATTATGATTTTGTTTTAAATTGAGGAGGCGTACCTCTAAAAAATTAACTCTTTAAATTTTATTTTCTTACAGGTCTCACCAAGTGTTTATTTTTACAAATTATCATTTTTATTCAATGTTTTAATTTGTGTAAAATCATTTTATAATTAAAAATCAACTTTAGAAATTAAGTTTTTTTATACTAATATTGTAGCTATCAAAATCTTTTTAGCAATAGAGTTATTGACGACTTGAATTCACTACCTCGTGAAGGTATTAACGTCTAAATTAATAAAAATGTTTCGTAAAGCCACATACAATTTTTTCTAATTTTATAGAAATGTTACTTACTTTTGATGCAGATATTTTTGATTGTATCAATAGACATTTTTTGTAACATGTAACATGTACATGTTAACATGTACATATAAAAAGTATGATTCTTTCTCTGCTGCTTAAATATATTTTCCAAAAAAAAAAATGTGGAACAACTGTTGTTGTCACATGATTTTTTTAAAACTCCATGCAATGAAAATCTAAATTTTTCTATATTAAATCTAAATATTCTCTAAATTAAAACTTCTCCATATTCGCATCGGCATACCCCTGTATCAGGGACGCGCCCAGAGTTTCATTTTGGGGGAGGGGGGCGAATTGTAGTACAAAAAAATTTCAGGGGGAGGGGCGGAATTTTGGGGAGGCGGAGCCCCCCTTTAGTTTTTTCAAACGTTAAAAAGCAGGGATAAACGTAGATAAA
>JASAMX010012422.1:0-32922 GCA_030248175.1 Microlaimidae sp. YZB2_3
TCACATAATAAAACAAAAGTGCTGTTTTTAATGTTGTAACTAATATCTTTGTTTCTGTCGTAAAGCTTTGCAGATGCAAGCTTTACAAACCACTTTTGTAAGCTATACGTTGAAAATACAATAACAATTATTTACGGTCTTTCATTCATCGCACCATGTAAAAATAGGTAGAGTTCCTGTAATTCGTAAAAAACGGCAAAAATAATACCCTCGTGTAAAGGAGTCTACCTTTGGACCAGTCATGTTTTGATATGGCTTCCGTGGTCACGCAGACGTTGAAGAACAAAACCCTGCTGGGGGAGCCGGGTTCTCGCACGGAAAAGCAGTGGGTGGAGTTCGGCCAATTACTCTGCCTCGTTCTCACCAAGCAGCACGATAATCTGGTAAAAATAAAAATCGTTTGTGTTTTGTTTTTGTTTTGATGTTTTTTCATGAAATTGATAAAAAATGAATGAATTTTCCGAACGGACAAGACCAGGGCTGAAAGAAGCTCTGGTTGTTGGTTAGCGAAGACAAAAATGAGAAATAATGTCCAATGAAAACTAAAAGCGACCTCGTTCGTTGTTTACACCAGTGGCGTGCCCAGGATTTCATTTGGGGGGGGACGGTCTGGGGGGTAAATACTAACCCTGAAGGGGGGTCTGAGGGGCGGTAGCCCCCCAGATATGGGGGTCTGGGGAGCGAGAGCCCCCAGCGGGGTCAAGGGGCAGAGCCCCTTGTCAGGGGGGTCCGGGGGGCAGAATGCCCCCGAGGGAGAGAATTTTGGATTTAAGGCGCTAAAATACAATAGAAATTTTAATTCCAGATGATATTTATTACAAATTTTAAGGTTTTTTTATACCTATACATTTAAAACATGTGTTTAAACGTTAATAAAAGGATAATAGGGGTTATAGTAGTTTTATTAAACATGTATGCCTTAACTACTAAACGGGTAGATTAAGGTATTTCGATTTGAAATCGAAAAACTAAGATAAATTGTAAATTTAAACTACCCGCGTAGCGGGAAAATTTGTTTTCGGACTATTAATATGCTTTTGGAAGGCATCAGGAAAGTTTCTGTAAAGAAATATTAAAGAAATATATATTAAAGAAAAAAATTTTCTCTCCCAAAATTTAAAAAACGTAAGGGTCCCCCTTTACAAAAAAATCCGGCTTCGCCGGATTTCGGGGGCGGGGCCGGCCGCCCCCCTCCCGCCCCCCCCTGGGCACGCCACTGGTTTACACTGTGTGTACAGTAATTAAATTTATAATGTGAGCAGGCCTTGGAATTTTTTTGCGGGTTTGTTGGTTAAAAGTCCAGACGAAAATGTATAAACAAAAGGAATCAAGCCAAACAAGCTAAATTTCGTGTTGCTCAAACAAACTATACATAATACATCGTATTGACTTGACGTTAACTTCATTAAATTAGCTCGAATTTCGGGTGTATAAATAAAAAGTTTTATAAGATATTATTCCCCAAAAACCCTATTGGCGTTTTTAGTAATAGGACTCCTAATTGGCGTTTTTGGTAATATGACTCCTAAATTTTTTAAACCCCCATTTTTAAAGGGGGGTTAGGGTCATAGGTGGGCAGCCTCCCGGATTTTTTTTGGGGGGGGAGTATACCCAACCCCTGAAATTTGGGGGGGTCCCAAAATTTTTTTAGGGGTGTACCTCAAATACCCTATTTTTAGTATTTTTAGTACTAGGACCCCCCAAATTTAATCGTGGGGTGTCGGCCTTGGGGGGAGGCATAGGTGGGTTGGGGGGGGGGTTATGCCCACCAAAAATCCTAATTATAGCCGACACCCCCCCTAAAATTTGGGGGGTACTCCAGACACCCCCCTAAAATTGGGGGGGGGTCCCAGTACTAAAAATGGGGTATTTGAGGTATACTCCAAAATTCTGCCCACCTATGTTTAGGGTTACGGTGCCCTGCCCGCTACGGGCTGTCACTGGAAACCAAATTTTTTTAAGTTTCCATAGGAATTAAACCACTTAAGCATCTCTAGCGAGCGACACTTTCTTTAAAAATTTGTGTATATATATTTCAGGAAGACTTTCACTAAAATTTTGGGTCTTGGTACGAGATAAGGTACGCTAAAAAAAAGCTCATTGAACAATTTCTGCTTTTTTTTGATAAAATAAATTTTCATTTAGGGATAGTAAAAAAATTAATTTTTAAAAAAATTATCCCGCATAAAGCATGCCTTAAAGGAGTTAAATTTTAATTAATTAAAAATTATAACGTTTTTGTTTTGTATAGACAAAGTAGGTAGTGAAAAAGGAAAAGAAAAAAGAAAAAAAAAAAAAAACAATAGAAAATTAATTTTGCTTGTTTGGTTTTTAAACGACTTCTAACAAACTGTTCAGATTTCACCCTGTTTACGCCAAAAAATTTCAGAAATGCTGTTTGTAAAATACATTGTATATATATTATATATAAAATTTAATTTCTAAATTTTATTTTCAATTTTTTTAAAAAAACGCCTTCTTATATTACGTTACGATCTTTGCATGCTATTTCACAAATTAGTTCCAGTTTCATTTTATTTAAACTTTAATATTGAAAACCTATTTTAGCCCCAAGATCCATTCCATCTTGCCCACGAGCTTAGCATACGAAGTAAATTAATACAAGAAAAAATTAAAGAAGAAGGACGAATGGCAAGTTTGGTTTTGAAAGATTTCTTTATTTTATATAATGCAATTTTTTTATTTTATTATTTAAGTACCTAATTAACAGAATCAGGTACTTTATGGAATCACTATCCGCTCTGTATATATTTTTGATGAATATGACGATAAAAGAATATTTTAATACATTTAATTTTAAAAAAGTAGCTAAAATTAGGAAGAATTATGTTCAGTTTGCTAACGCAATATACTAAAAGTTATGAGCTGTAATTAATTTTATTTACATTGTATAATTTTTTAGCAAAAAGTTCTGGATGAAAAAGTTTTGTTGAACAATTCATGCTCTGGGGATTATTTCGAGGCACCAATCAGTTCGCCAAAACACTTTCAATCTTTACCAATAAATCAAAGTTCAAGAAAACGAGTAGCGGACAGCCCCCTTGAAGGGTCTCCTACACGAAAACAGTCGGATACAAATATTTCCGAGCGGGTTAAACAACCTGCTGCTAAATTTTCACTGCTTTCAGAAGAAGAACGAGAAAGACTGAAAAACGCATCGATTTCATCTACGGACTCCGAGATAGAATCTATCCAACGGTCTGAGAATAAAAATACCAAGACACCACAACGGTGTGATGCGAAATCAGTTTTAGAAAAAAAGCGGAAATCGCTTTTGTCTATTTCATCACTGTCAGATTATTCGGAACATCACCAGGATTCTATTAGTGCTCCAACTTCAACACCTTGTTCCGATTCGTCATCATTAAGTCGTAATAATAGTATTACCAGTACAAGCTTGTCTCAGCCAACTACCAACGTCCAAAACCTCTCTAAGTCACCAGCGCCAATTTCATCCGTTCCTGTCAATAAAGAAATGTCTGTCCCTAAATCTTACGCGGAAACTATACAGCACAAAAAGCTAGCCATGGTTTCCGGGTTGACACAACAACTTTCTCGTCCTGCTCCTCAAAAGGCCAGAAAAACAACTTTTTTTCAATCCAAGAAATTAACTTCGCAACAGGGTTTAAAGAAGGTTGCAACTTCTCATAGTATAAAACACGTTCCAACCGCATTAAAAACAGGGGGCAACCAATCGCTTTCAAAAACAGTTCTTCATTATAAAAGTGCGGGTATAAATAAAACTGCGAATTTCAGTTTGCTGAAAACAAAGCAACATCCAACAGCTGGGACTTTTGGAAAAACTCCAGTGACTCCGGTCTTGGAAAAACTGCGTAATAGTACTCAACCCTTGTCGACCACGGAATTAGAGGTTCAAAGGGCACTTATGCTGGCCCAAGAGCTACGTCAAACCACCCTTATCACCACCAAGCAGCACCTGAACTCTAATCGAAGTACGCCAATGTCTAAAACCTCGGCTTTCACTAGTGGTACCAGTGAAAAAACTGTTCCACCTGCTAGCAGTTTAGCAACTTCCAAACACACTTCTCTCGGTAGCTCTGGCATTTTTTCAGCCTCCAGAAATTACAATAATACAAATCTAATGTCTTTGTCTGAACGTAACAAAAAAGATGAAAACTCTTCGCGTAATCCTCCGTTGCCTATAGAACAGATTCAGACACCTTCAGTATTATTATCGGGTACATCGAGTAAAAACTTGACTAGCGCGGAACAGATATTATTGGCTGCGGCGGCCAGTGGCGCTAATCCCGCTCAGTTGCTTGGAAGTGGCTGTTTATCTAATCTCCAGACGACCACGAATGCACAGGAAGAATTGCAGAAGAGTACTCTGTCAATGGACAGTCTTTTACAATTTCACGGCCTTATGCAAAACTCGCAATCAAAGCAGACGGGAATGGGTAATAAATCTCAACAAGTTGCGGCGACTGCGGAATCTCAAGCCCAACCGAAGCCAAAAAATACCGGCGCAAAGAATAACCCAATACAAATTGATTAATTTCAGATTAGAGCACGGTTATAGAAGGTTATTTTTCCATGATCTGGATTTTTTGCTTGCTTAAAGGTGCGGTGCAGAGTCAAACTTTTTGTCTTCGATTTTGATAATTTTTTGTGAAAACCTTACCCCTGTCCCCAATAGCCCACAAAATTTTTTTAACAAAATATCTTCAGCGGTTCAGGAGTTATTATGACCACCCAAAAATGGCGTTTTTCGACAATTCCGTACGTGAAAGATTGCTCAATGGGTATAACAATTTAAGTTACGTTACAAAATCATGCACTCAAAGAAAGCAGCTACTTTCTACTTTAATTTAATACCTTGATTGTTAAAATTGGTGTAGTATATGTCGAGATATTGTTTTTTTCGTACAAAAAACCCTCGATTTTTTTCGCTAAAAACACGAAGTGATGGCAAAAAAGCTTGGGCAACTTTATAATATCGCTGCCGTCCTTTGGTGTTTTTAACAATAAAATCGCGGTTTTTTTGTACGACAAACGTAATATCTCGAAAAATACTGCATCAATCCTAAAGATCAAGGTATCAAATTAAAGTAGAAAGTGGCCATTTTTTTCAGTGCATAATTTGTAACGTAAATCGGTATACGGATTGAGCATTTTTCCACTTACAAAATTGTCGAAAAATGCCATTTTTAAAAGGTCATAACTTCTGAACCGCTGAAAATATTTTGTTGAAAAAAATTTTGTGGGTTATTGGGGCAGGGGGAAGGTTTTCACAAAAAATTATCAAAATCAAAGACAAAAAGTTTGACTCCGCACTGCACCATTAAGTAATGGTTTTGAATTAAAACGTAAAAAATACTAAATAGATACGCCAAGGTTTTTGCTTATAGAAATGATTTCAAAGAAGATAAAACTCTATTAACAACGATCTTTTAGTTATCAGAAGAGTTTTGTTTGACACCGTTTGTCGGCGAATTCGTTGTTACGCTATTTCAAAATTCTTCAATTATTTTTATGTTGTATCATTTGTTTTTTTTTTGTTTAATAATAATAATTGCTTGGAATTTTATTAATTGGAGGTAATTTAAATCTCTACAAAATGATGAACTCAAATAGAAACTTAAGTGATCATAATTTTAGCAACTAAAGGGTCAATACACACGCTAATTCTAAAGAACTATTACTTTTCTACACACTGATATAATTTCCGTATAAATCTAATTGTCCGTTTACGAGATAATCACTTAATTTTTATTTTAGTTCACATCATTTTTTTTGTACAAAACCATATTTTTTCAATATTATTAAAGTGATTTATTGTGCTAAAGTGTCAAGATGTAAAATTTTCATTGCGGTTTTTTTAACCAAAACCCAACGTGTCGGCTAGACAGTCTCATCCGATGTCAGCTGAAAATTGAATTAAAAATTTTGCTATCAAATATAATAATAGTAGTAAACAAAATAATAGTAAACAATAGTAAATAATTGTAGTAGTAAATAATAGTAAACAAAAAAACGCACTAATGATAGGAAATAAATTTAGTATAAAATTTAGTATTTGGGAAAGTAGTATTAATCTTACCGACGAAAGAGTTACCCACCAAATTAATTCATATCAATGTATAATCACTAAAGTTTAGAATATTATAATTATGAACATGAACGTGTTGTCGTTTGCTAGTAACCAGAGTTTCGTTCAACCCTGGTCGGTTCCCTCCGGCACGCTCCTCGCCTTGTTCACCTCCTTTTCCCACTCTCGGAGGAGATCAGCAACCGCTGCGGGGTTCGCTAAAAAGTCCTCTGGTCCCAAGGGCGTGTTAATGTGTGTGCATCTGAAAAGATGTTGTGTTGTGTGTTTTTGTGTTTTGCATAGCGGGCAGTTTGGTGATGTGTATTGTGTGAGATTGATTTTGTGTTGTAAGAATAAAGGAAAGGAGATTTTCCGGCCCTAAGTTAGGCGAGGGTTCTCTTGACCCCGCTAGGAAGATTTTCTTCCTCATTGCTTATGGCTGGTGCTTTTGTTTAAAGTATTGGGTTTATTGGAGTAATGTTAATGTGGTTTGTGACTGTGTTTGTGTGGATTTGTTGTTTTAGTGCTTTGTATGTTTTGTTATGTATGGCTGTTGGGATGCTTATTGTGTAGTTGCTGTTGTGAAAGATTGTTTGCTTTTTGAGCCTGCTGGGTGCAGGTTGTTGTGTTAAGTAGTTGAGTGGATTGTTTGCTTTTTGAGCCTGCTGGGTGCAGATTTTGCTTGTTTTGCGTGGAGTGGAATGTGTGTGTGCATGGGCTGCCTCTTTGTGTATGATGTGTGTGTGTGTGTGTGTGTGTGTGTGTGTGTGTGTGTGTGTGTGTGTGTGTGTGTGTGTGTGTGTGTGTGTGTGTGTGTGTGTGTGTGTGTGTGTGTGTGTGTGTGTGTGTGTGTGTGTGTGTGTGTGTTTGTGTGTTTGTTTGTGTCTGTGGTGTGCCCTGTTGCGACCCTGAGAGCACTGTTTTGTATTGTTTGCAGTTTGTTAATTTGTGTGTTTGATGTTATGAGGCACCAGGCTGTGCTGGCATACTCGATTATTTGTCGAGTGATAGCGTTGTATGTGTGTGTAAGTGTTTCTTTTGGTTTGCCCCACGATGTTGATGTGAGTGTATTTATGATTTTGAGTGTTTTGCGTGCTTTGCTCTGTGTATTTGTGATGTGTGTGTTGAATGTGAGCTTAAGGTCAAAAGTGAGCCCCAAGTTTTTTGGGTTTTTAGTTCTGATGAGTGTTGTGTTGTTTATTTGTAGTGATAGTTGTGTGTTGTACTCTGCAGGGTCTGGCGTGAATAGTGTGGATGTTGTTTTGCTTGCATTTAGTTTGAGTTGGTTGTTGTCTTTCCATGCTTGTATTGCGTGTAAGTATGGTTGTATTTGTTGTTGTGCTATGTGGTGGTTTGGCTGTGATGCGTATATTGTGATGTCGTCTGCATATGTTATGATTTGTACGGTGGTGGTGCTGGCATGTCTGTGGTGTAGATGTTGAATAGTGTGGTAATAGACAGGCCTTGTGGGACTCCTGAGTTTTTGTGATTGTTGTATGTGGTGTATGCTTTGCGGCCTTTGATGTAATGAACATGAACCTCTTCCCTTACACCATTTTTAATAAGTCATTTAGGTTTCTAACTGTGCACAATATTTTGTTGTGTATCCAAAAGTGCATTTCTCCAGTCCGTCATAATACAAAAGCTTAAACATTTATTCCAAAATTATTTTAGGCTTTATTTGTTTTCTTTTAACTATTTTAAGCGGATATCTAAAATCACCTATAAAGTATTAAGGTCTATTCATATATTACCAAAAACCTTTAAAAAAAACAAAAAAATTCTTAATTAATCAAAAAAAAGTCAAACGGAAAACCAAAGGGAAAAACAAACAAATTCTTCTTCCTTTTGTCTTTTTTCTTTTTTTTTTTTTTTTTATCAGAACAACAGATCTTTTCTTGACTTTTCTTTGACACGCCAACCTCTGTTTCCCCTTACTTTCCCATTGTCCACTGTCCAAGACATAGCTTCATACTCGTACAAAGACAAAGTCCAAAGACCTTTCAAAAACTTTCCTTACTCCAAGACGTCAAAAAAATTATGTTTGTTCCATAACACTGGACCCATTATTTTTTGATGCGAGCCCGGTGTTTTGATCGTCTTGATCACTATGGGTATTTTTCAACACAAATTCATGTTTTTACACCCTTTTTCTACCGGAATATCGCTTTTTAGTAAATAAAATGTATTTTCATATATAAATAATAATTATTAAAGTATTTTGCTTCGGGCATTGGACCCCACCTGACCTCCCTATATGTTTCAAAATTTTCGACCCCGGGTCGACCCTCTAAAAAGCGAGACCACCTAGATTTTGAAATTTCATCCACCCGAGGTAAAAACCGCCCCCCCTAGCTTCGGTGACCGTGTTCATATATGATTGTGGACTACACAATAAACCTATTTGAAACGTTAAAATTTATGAGTTTTTTGCGTTTTTAAAAAAACTAATTTTGTACTCTTTTAATACTAGTGGCGTTTCCCTTAGATATGCTTTAAAGCTACGACCATTAAAAGCGGAGCTACCTGTAGAGCTACGTTTCTTAAATTATTTATTTAAAGCTTATTAATCCAATTTATTTTAACTGCAATTTTTAGACTAAATGACGTTTTTAATACGCTTTCAAAAACTTTTATATGAAATAAAATATATCAATAATTAGGGTAGTGCATTTAATTTCGGCAGTTTTCCCAATTGAGCATTTTTGATTTTGGGCTATATCTTTGGTAATCGTGGACGGAATACGACATTTGATAGCTCAAATGAGAGCTAATTATATGTAGAAGACTGTCGTGAGCTTTTTATTTGTTATGTTATGATATTTTCATGTAAAATTGTGTGATTTATAAAAAAATAAAATTATTACTCGTTTTTAGAACATAGGCATTTCATGATTACGCAATAAATTGGTTTGAAAATTAAACTGTCCTGGTAAAATTTAGTGTATTTTCCGAATTTTTAGTCCCCGTGGTTCCAAGTTGCGTCTGTGGTGAGCAATCGTTATAAAATAAAATAGTGTAATTTCGGCACACTATTGCTGTAGGTAAAAACGGGTTGAATTTAGTGGTCGGGTGTTAAATTGTAGTTGTAAATAGTTAAAAGACAACGTTGAAATGTGTAAGAGTCATAGCACTACACTTAAACTCGATTAAAGGGGTCTTTTTAAAAAGTGCCGAAATTAAATGCACTTTTTCCCCAAATTTTCCTCATTTTGATACCACTTAGGATTTTAGCTGTAACTTTTTGCCAGTTACACGTTGAACAACAAGTAAAAGCTTAAATTAAAGAAAACTGTCTGGAGATAATGATAGGTTTTTAAATTTTTGAAAATGATCATTTTTTGACTGAGAAACAATCGATTGTTTGTAAAGTGCCGAAATTAAATGCATACATTTAATTTCGGCAATTTTCCATTTTTTTAAAAACTGATTTAATTAAGTAAAAAAACAACTTTCGTACAGTGAATTATTTATGACGCAACGCAGTATCGTAAAAGCTTTAAAATGAGCTATCAAACATGAAAATCAGGCCATAGAGTGAAAAGTTACATTGGAAAAACGAAAAGTGCCGAAATTAAATGCACTACACTACTCTTAATTGTTTCAAAAAAGCACAATAGTGAGGTGCTTCCAGGGGTGCTTTAGAGCTTTTAAAATATAGCAAATAAACAGTAATTACATTGTATTATTTTGTGCTTATTAAATTTAAAACCAAGTTTTGTATTTTTTTGTTTTGTTATTTTAAAAATTTTGAAATAAATCATTTTAAATTTGAATACTACGTGCAGTTATACAACTTGCTTACTTTATGGCTTAAAGCTTGTTTCGCGTAAAAATCGATACCCAGCGGGTTATACATTTAACTGACGTTCATAGTTGTTTTATTTGAAACGTGTGTGAACATTTTTACGCGCCTTGTCGTAAACACGTGATTCAATTTCGTCGAAATACATTTTACGTTAAAGTTATTTTAAATTACAACAAGATTTCATTTTACATCACTGTCTTGCATCATTAACGCTTCGTTTCTTTCAAAAAACCAGTTAGTTTTTTATGTCAGTATTTCATCATGAGTATATATTTAAAATAGCTATATTGGAGATGTTAATGTACATTATCCACGATTTTGTATCTAGGTCGGAGTTTCAGGCCATGGGTTTAACGAAGTATGAAGGTTTACCTTGTCGACCGGTCGACTTGACTTGACTCTGCAAAATGAATAGTAACCCTTTGGGATTTTTTCCGCTCCGAATTTGCAGTTGGGATTCTTGCTGCTTTGGTTAAACTCTTCGTTTCGCTTCTGATCTGCGTTAAGTTTAACACCAAGATGCGGTGGCGCAGAATTCCTTTTGCGAAATTGCAGCGCTTTTTGACGAAAAATCCCAAAGGGTTACGCTCACAATCATTTGTAAAATATATACATTTGTGATTTGCGTAAAACTTTTAATTATCAAATAAATGAGTAATAAAAAATCTGCGCCATTGTCTATGCGCATTTACCTTTAATTCCAATGGCGCTATTATTCTCATAATCACATGAACTGAAAGTAGCTCAGGGGAGTAGGCTGACTCGCCTTCCCCCTGGTTTGTTTTCTGTCATAACTTTCATTAAAACTAAAATAAAAAGCACAAATTCGAAAAAAGAACAAAAATGTTTTTGGACAAATTAATCAAGTTCAATAGTTTGTTATGTATTTAGTTGTTCGGTTTTCCAAAAAAAATTAATCACAATAAACTTGATAATTTATTATATGAGCAGTAAGCGAAAGTTTGAAGGATGAGCCCAGTAGCTAAAATGGCAGGAATAAATTTTTTAAACAGTTTTTAATATATATTTTAAAAAATATCATCGGTGACTGCGAAGACATGAAAATCCGCAAGAAATCAGCTTGATTGCGCCACATAACGTTGCAGCGTTTCGGCGCTTCGCGTCGCAATCCCTGTCGAGACACAGACAATCAAGTTCTAAGCCTTCACCGCCGGCCCTTGACATCCCTCACTGACACTGACCACCGATAAGGAAGAACGAAAAACTTTACATGACCCTTCCCATAGATGTTTTGGGGTTGGGGGGAGGACAGAGGGGTCCACCCATCCCCCTCCCTCTCCCCTAGAGCCAAAATTTTGGACTTCCCTAGAAAAAATCCAGGAGGGCTCGAAAGCGGTCCAACCTGACCCTGCCCTAGCGAGGCTGACCCCCCTCCCCCCTCCTGACCAATTTAGAAGTATAATTTTTATATACTGTCAAAAACAGAGTTTTTTAGTTAAAAACAGTGCTTAAATACACTTTTTAGGCCTAAATAGGCTGTTTTAATGTATAAAATTTAATATTAGACCTAAAAACACTTAAATTATTGATTTTAAAAAACGGTTAAAAAAATAGACCCATGACCACTCCTAAATTTGAAATCTCGCCCCTGGGGTCGACCTCCATAAAAAACCAGGGGGGTCCGGACCTCCCTGGACCCTCCCCTCCCCACTAAATAATTTTGACCTTCCACCCGGGGACATAGGTGTTTTTGAGGGGGGGGACAGAGGGGTCCACCTCCCCCCTAGAGCCAAAATTTTGGACCCTCCCCCCAGAAAAAATTCAGAGGGCCCCCCCCTCCCCCCAAAGCTCGAGAGCGGTCCGGCCTGTCCCCCCCCCCCTAGCGAGGCTGACCCCCCTCCCCCCCCTTCCGACCAATTTACAAGTATTTTTTTATTTACTGTCAAAAACACGGTTTTTTAGTTAAAAACAGAGTTTAAATACACTTTTTAGGCCTAAATAGGCTGTTTTAATGCATAAAATTCAATATTAGACATAAAACACTTAAATTATTGAGTTAAAAAAATTTTGCTAAAAAATTGGACCCCCCTGACCCCCCTAAATTTGAAATCTCGCACCCGGGGTTGACCCCCCTAAAAAGCCAGGGGGGTCCGGACCCCCCTGGACCACCCCCCGTCTAAAAAATTTTGGCCTTCCACCCGGGGGTGGACCCCCCCCTCTAGCGGACCCGACCAAAACACCTATGCCCGGGGATGGACCCCCTCTAGCAGACCCGACCAAAAACAGCTTATGACCCTGCCCCGAAAGCATGCTTACCTGAGTTTGTAATACTTTTTAGGTAGTTTATGATTTGGTCGATCTCATTTCGTGCTTTTTCTTTCAAGTCATTTTCCTACAATTTCTCTGGAAAAAAAATAACTTGGCTTTTTAAAAAAGTAAAATTCGGTGCACAGGACAGTTTTTAAATAAAATTTTTAATTACATGTGCAGTTTTTAAAAGTACAATATCAAAAAAATGCTTTGCGTAATCTTCTTCTTTTGCCTGCGCAAATAAGCAAAAAAAACCGCTAAGAAAAAGTGCTCTGCTTAGCCTGGTATTTTGTTTGCTTTTTACACGTCCGTATACCACGCAGACGCAGCTCACTGCAAATAAACACTTTACGATGAATGAGGTATATGGCTGCTCAGTCCATATCCAAATATTCTTAAAAACACTAAAACAGATAAAATCTATGTGCCAAGTTTCTGATGCCAATTTATACTTTTCGCGGAAAGATCTTGATTGTTTTTAGATTGCATTCGACGATTTCATTGTCCTGTTATAATTGTTTTTTTACTGTAAACTCGTTTTCATTTATTGCGACAGGTTTTTTTTTGTAATTGTGTAAATGTAAACCCGGTAGCTCAAAACCTTTTTGTTTTTAAGATAACATAAAAACTCAAAAAGCTCCCACTACATTGGTCGTGACACGCCGACGCTGGTTAAGTAAAAACCGTGAAAGGTCGGATTTAACTAAAGCTATAATTCGCAAAAAATTTTCCCCCTCCCCCGGCAGCCTCTCGGATTTTGGGGGGGGGGGGGTCAAATTTTAGGGGGGGTGTCTGGCAAGACCCAAATTTTGAGGAGGGGTGCCCAATCCCCTCGCTGCCTTAATGGCTTAGAACGCGTAAAAAAGTTAAAACAACCTCTCCTAAAATGCTTTAAAACTGTGTAAAATTAAAATAAAACCTTATTGCAACTTATAAACTTTATTTTTTAATTCTTTTAATAATAATGTGTTTATATATTCTTAGAATTAGATTAGAAATCATAGTTTTTTTTTTAATAATTACGTAATAATAGAATAGTAATTATATTGTCTTGATCTTAAAGTCAAGTATCACAAACTTTTTAATCTATAATCTTATATTTAATTAAAAGTTATATAGGTACATACATGGGCGTAGCCAAAGCCAGGGGGGTCTAGACGAACGGAAGGGAAAAATTTGAGTTCGAGCCCCCCTTTTAGGTTGCCAAGGATAAAAATTTGGGGGGTCTAGAACAGTGGCGTTGGCGTGCCCAGAATTTCATTTCGGAGGGGGGCGGTCTGGGGGATAAATACTACTCCTGAAGGGGGGTCTGGGGGCGGCAGCCCCCGTGAGGGGGGGTCAGGGGGGCGAGAGCCCCCCAGCGGGGTCAGTTAATGGGCAGAGCCCCGTGTCTGGGGGGTCCGGGGGGCAGAATGCCCCCCGAGGGAGAAAATTTTTAATTTAAGGCGCTAAAATAAACTAGAAATTTTAATTCCAGATGATGTTTATTACAAAACTTAAGGTTTCTTTATCCCTTTACATTTAAAACGGGTGTTTAAAACGTTAGGTAATAAAAGGTTAATAATGTTTAATTAATGTTTTTTTGAATAATAAAAGAAATAATGAAGTATATGACATAAACAAGGTAATAAACACTCCGCGCGAAGCGTGGAAAATTTTTTTACTCTTTTATAACGCTTAAAAATTTCTGTGGGAGGCGAATTTGGGGGGGGGGTGTCCCCGGGTACCCCAAATTTAAGGGGGGGGGGTGTCAGCAAAATCCGAAATTTTGGGGGGGGTGTATAACCCCCCAACCCCCCCTGCCCACCTATGAACTCAAGAGTGGTCGGGCTGAGTGGAGTATAAAAATACGAATTTGTGTTAAAAATAAACGTTTTTCGAAAAAAAAATATAGTAAACATAGTAACAACTTTCTACCTAGGGATGGAGGAAGTCGAATTCCAGAGAGAGATTAGGGGTAAAAAATTTAAAAATTTTAGGAAAGGACGGGGAATCTCCTAGATTTTTTTAGGGGAAAGGGTCAAAAATTTCGAATCTAGGTGGGAGTGGGAGATTGGCTAGGTGGGTTGGCTTTTGAATCCCTGAGCTTCTCGTCCTCCCTCCTATGCTTACCTATGGGTGAACGTGAACCCCCTAGCGTATCCGATCAAAAACATTTATGAAACGATACTAACCCATATGACCCCTGCCTCCTTCCTTTTTTCAATTTTTATCAATTAAATTGTTTTCTAAATTATAATCAGATCGGCATACCACCACTACATTATATTTGTCGCTTAGCATTGTCTCACAAGTTATTAAAATAGTTGTCTTCAGTGTTTCCGCGAAATTATTTTTTATTCGATTCAAATAATAATAAAGTTTTAAGTAAAATTGTTTTTTAAAACAGTTTTTTAGGCGGAATCCAATCCAGTATAAGCGAGGCAGTTAATCTCAAAAAATGATTGTACATATTCACTCAATAACTATATTTAAAACGTTTTTCCGCCCGTTTCTCTAAAGTCCAAAAACGGAATATAATATATTTTACTGTTTGCACCGTTGCACGCCAAAAAACTTTGGATTTAATGTCAGTTTATGCAGTTTGCATTATAAATTAAAGGAATTAACTGCCATCAGTAGCAGAGCCTTTCAATCAGTGCTGTTTTTTAAAATTGTACATTTTGTTATTCTATTTTTCGCCAAACCGTTGTGATCTTTCGTTATTATTATTCTACATAATTGTATTTCTGTTATTACACATTCGGATTTCGGAACCGTATTTTTTGATAGTGTCGTTGAGTGCTAACTATTGGTGTTTTTTTGTTAACGCATAATTTATACTCAACTGGAAATTCTGAAGAAGAATTGCTTGGTACAAATAAACTGAGCTTCAGTCAGCAATAAATACCTCAATTAACTTTGCCAGCACTCCGAATCCTCAGATCGACGAATCAATCATCCAAGCATCTAAATCGTAGATCTTTTCAGTCGCTTCACTGCACATCAGTTTTACATTACCGTACCGTATTGAATCTGGTTGAATTAAAAATTCTATAATTGTGCAACGAAACATGCGAAACCTGGTTTGTAAACAATAGGAACTTCTCCGGTAATATTGCCAAAGAGTTAGATTTTTAATTTCGCATATCCATGAGTTCGAGACTGGGCCAGCTCCCGTTTCCGGCCTCAGATGGTCTCGCTGTGACGCCGGTGGCCTCGGACTTAGAGGATCTTCTGTCGGTTGAAGAATGTTTCCCCGAAGAGCCGAGCGGTCCCGGTAGTACGGAAGGGCGGGCGGACCAGGCCGGGCCGGGGTTGCGCCAGGACAGTTTCGACGCCTTCGATGTTCTCAACTCAGCCAGCAGCAGCAGCTGCGAAGGATCAAAACCGCCACTGGAGGCTGCCTCCTCCAACTCTGGCCAGTCGGGTAATTCTTAAATTTCTTTCAACTCTTGCTATAAAAATTGGTACGGTCCCTACTGATTTTGCAGTCATATCGATTAAACAAGCTGTTTGGTTGTATTAAAATAAAATCTAAAAACAATCGTGTTAGCGTTTATGTTGATCAAGATATTTGCATTCCCCTAAAATTTAAAAGAAAAAAAAACGTAACGACTTGCATGCATTACAATAAAATCAAGCTTCTTTGGATTTCGAGAAGGAGAGAAGACTACTAAAATAAAACAATTATATAATAGGGTAAACGAGTCAACTTGAAACAACCGTGATTTTAGAAAATTTTGCCATCCGAAAAATAATACAATAAACTGTATTTTGGTGATGTTCCTATTCTACCTTATCAACTTCAATATCATGTGATGGAGCTCCATCCATTTTAAACGGAGGGAAGCTCCGGAGCTCCGCCTTTTAAAAAACGATTTCAAGCTTTAAAATGACTCATTTAGAAAGATAACAATAATGATTTCTCTCGAAAAATGATGTTTTTAGTAATTTTTTTAAAATTTTTAGGTCTTAACTTTAAAACAAATTTTTGACAAAATTGCATTACTTTTTAATTATTTATGAAGTTCTCACAAAAATAGAGTAAATCTCTGGTGGTTGCTCCCATAGGTGAGAACGGTCCCGGCAGCTAGGGAGGGTGGTTACCCGGGATAAATCAAATTTTAAATTCTAGGAGGGGGTCCCTGGGAGGTCCGGACCCCCCTAGCTTCTTAGTGGGGTCGACCCGTGGTGCGAAATTTTAAAATCCAGTGGGGGGGGAGGTGGGGTCCGATTAACTTTAATAATTGTTCTTTTTATGGGATAATACTACATTTTATTGAATAAAAAGCGATATTCTGGTATAAAAAGGGTGTAAAAACATGAATATGTATTGAAAATTCACGTTTTTGAAAGAAAATTTAGCATAAAAAAGTTCCTAAAATTTTCCCGAAGAGGGAGGGGAGGGGGTCAGATTTCAGATTCTAGAGAGGGATCAGGGGTAAAAATTCGAAAATTTGGGGCAGGGGGAGGGCCCTAGATTTACGTCCAAACCCCACCCTGCCCCTCTCCCCTTCTCACCTATGGTTGCTCCGGATCTCCGAGGAACATCACTAACTACTGTAACTGTATGATCAATAGTTATTTAGGTAAGATAACTTTTAATAATTTACGCGACTTTGTGTGCGGAAAGAATGACACGCAATAGCCGACATTAAGGCATAAATAACTTTTTTTGGCTAAAAAGGTCTCCAACGATGGAAAGCAATCAAAAACGAAAGCGTCTTATTGAAAAAATTTTAACGACTGCTTAATTTTGAAATAACAAACTTCTGGGTGCAGCGGATTTTTTTCCATGTTACGTTTGTGACGTTTGTGTTGTGTGTATCATTTTTTGAAAGTACCATGAGTGATGTGTGGCTGTAATAATTTAGATTGATAAACATAGATGAACAAAGGGGGGCAGCGGCGTGCCCAGGATTTCATTTCGGGGGGGGGCGGTCTGGGGGGTTACATACTAACCCTGAGGGGGGTCTGGGGGGCGAGAGCCCCCCAGCGGGGTCAAGGGACAGAGCCCCTTGTCAGGGGGGTCCGGGGGTCAGAATGCCTCTGAAGGAAAAATTTTTAATTTAAGGCGCTAAAATACACTAGAAATTTTAATTCCAGATGATAATTAAAACAAAATTTAAGTTTATTTTTATTCCTATCCATTTAAAACATGTTAAACATTTAAAACGTTAATAAAAGGTTAATAGTGTTTATAGTAGTTTTATTTAACATGTATGCCTTAAATATTGAGCGGCAAAATCGATGGAAATGGAAAAACTGAGATAAATTGTCAATTTAAACTACCCGCGAAGCGGGGAAAATTTGGTTTTTTGACTATTAATATGCTTTTGGAAGGCATCAGGAAAGTTTCTGTATTAATATTTAAGAAAAAAATTTTTACGAAAAAATCCGGCTTCGCCGGATTTCGGGGGAAGGGGGGCGGCCGCCCCCCCCCGCCCCCCCCTGGGCACGCCACTGAGGGGGGGGGGGGGGGGTAGGGTGAGTTCCACCCCCCCCTAGCCTCGAAATTTTGGGCCCCCCCCCCGCTAGAAATCAAGCCAGGGCCCCCCCCCCCTCCCCCCAAATTTTCGAATTTTTTACCCCTAACCCCATTTAGATTTTGAAATCTGACCCCCCCCCCCCTCCCCTCTCGAGAAAATTTTAAGTACTTTTTTTATACTAAATTTCCTTCCAAAAACGTGAATTTTTAACACAAATTCATGTTTTCACACCCTTTTTATACCTAAATATCGCTTTTTATTCAATAAAATGTAGTATTATCCTATAAAAAGAACAATTATTAAAGTTATTATGGTTTAAAACTGTTTTGCTTTGGACACCGGACCCCACCTGACCCCCCTCTAGGTTTCAAAATCTTCCACCCCGGGTCGATCCCCCCTAGAAAGCTAGGGGGGTTCGACCACCCCTAGTTTCCCCCCTAGATTTTGAAATTTCATTTACCCGGGGTAAACACCCCCCCTAGCTTTTTGACCGTGTTCATCTATGTTGATAAACTACAAAATAATCGAGAAACAAATTACGAAAAGTAAAAACTTTTATTTCTGTTTTAGTTTAATTCTTGTTTTATTAATCCTAGTCAAAATATTTTACAATATGTTTAACGAAGAACGAATTAATTTATGTTTTGTCTATTTATTGATGTGGTTATTTCGTTATCCATAAGTTAGTAAAATGACTTTATTCTGTACCCTCCGCTCCGCTTCCCCCCCCATTGAAGCTAAAAATCTCCAGGAATGTAACCACTGCCATTTTTCTCTATAAGCTAATTTTGTTATTAAAGACTTTTATCCCAAATTTAGGTGTGAAAATATTCGCTAAAACTACTAAAAATAGCTTTATTAATTGATATACGTTGTTTTACGGATATTATCTTAAGCGCCTTGTTGTGTTAACTTTGAGGTCATTCAGAAAAACTAAGTCTTAGCTACACGATTGACAGAAAGGTTGTTATTGTTACCATTTTAGTGTAATACTTTTGGTTGTTTTTTTTAAAATTTGGGTATCTTTCAAAAAAAAACAAAACAGAACTATCTAATAACAAAGACAGTTACTCATAAATTTCGGAAATATTAGTACTAAAAATGTTAAAATTGAGGTTTTTGGGGGTACTTTTATCAAAAATCGGGAAAGAATGCGGTTTATCGTTATAAGTTAATTATGTCTTGATCATAGGTCACCGACCTTCGACGGCTCAGGGGGGGTCCACACCCCGGGGTGTGGAGGTTTTTGACCTCTAGGGGGGGGGGTCACACCCCGGGGTGTTTTTTTTAAAAAAATACACCCGGGGGTGCTTGGGGTGTTTTTACCATTTTTTTGACCAAAATTGACAATTTTTTGACGAAATTTGACCATTTTTTAAGCATTTTTTGGGATTGTCTGGTGGGGGGGTGGTCGAAAATGGGCCTTAGGGGGGGGTCAGGGGTTCAAGGGGTCGAAGAGGGGGAGGGGTCAAAAATGGGCCTTAGGGGGGTAGGTCTCAGAGGCCGTAGGGGGGGGGGGGTGCCCCCCCCCCCCCCCCCCCCTTCGGTGACCTATGGTCTTGATTCTTTCAAGTGTTTTACCGGCAACATAACATCCACACCAACTTTCTGTTTTTTCAGAAGATAATGTTTTATGCGATTGTCTGTTATTATGTATTTGATTGGTATAGTCAAGAATATATAACACAAAAGAGAATGTCCGACTATACACTAAATTTTTGACCAAAATTTTGTTAGCAAAGTCGCACTTGCAAACGTTTGTGCGATTTTTCTAGCAAAAATCCGCCATTTTCTGCTATTTTTCTCGCGCTGCGATTTTAAACACAGTGTTAATTTTCAACTTTTTTTGTACTCAATACTGCTTTATTCGCACTGCGTATATTTTAGCACGACAAGTATAGCGGCACAACAAAAAAACGAAGCAAAGCGAAAATTTCGTGTTTAAATGAGTAAAAGTCTTTTTTTTAACGTTAAGATCATACATTAGCATGGACCGGCAAGCTAGGGGGGTGGCTACCCCTGGTAAATGACCGTTTGAAAGCTGGGGTCCGAGGGGGTCCGAACCATAGATGTTTTTTTTTTGGGGGGGGACAGAGGGGTCCACGTCCACCCCCCCCCCCCCTTAGAGCCAAACTTTTGGACCCCCCCCCGAGAATAAATCGAAAGGCCCCCCTCCTCCCAGAGCTGGAGAGCGGTCCGGCCTGATCCCCCCTAGCTAGTCCAGGACGGTCCGGACCCCCCTGGACCCCCCCATAAAATTTTGGCCTTCCACCCGGTGGTGGACCCATCCCTTAGCGGACCCGACCAAAAACATCTATGGTCCGTACCCCTAGCTTTTTAGGGAGGTCGGTCGACCCGGGGTAGGTAGACCAGTTTTAAATCCAGAGGGGGGTCAGATGGGGTCCAGGTTTCCAAACAAAGTTACATTAAATCATTTATTTAAGTTTTTTAGCACTAACATAGAATTTTATATACTAAAATATGCTATTTATGTATAAAAAAAGTACAAAAGTACTGTTTTTTTACTATAAAACTGTGTTTCTTTGTGACAGTAAATTTTGACCCAAATTCATACCCAAAATTTGACTCCGAAAAGGGGAGGAGGGGGTCAATTTAGGATTCCAGAGGAGGGTAGGGTGTAAAAATTTAAAAATTTTGTAGGAGGGGGGCCTAGATTTTTTTTCTAGGGGAGGGTCCGAAATTTCGAGGCTAGGGGTTGGACCTCACCATACCCTCCCCCTATGCTCATGTATGGCTAAGATGTCAACACTTTGATTTTAATGAAATAAATTTACTTTCCAACGTTTTAAAATTAAATAAAACAAATTTCGAAGTGTTTTACTCCATTAAAAATGACTACCAGCGTCTGTAGTTTTTTTGTTGTCAGCCAGACTCGCAGTGCTAAAAAAACCGCAGTGCGAATAAAGCAGTATTGAGTGCAAAAAAAGTCGCAGTCCGCCCTGCAAGAAAACTAACACTGTGTTAAAAATCGCAGCGAGGAAAACTAGCAGAAAATGGCGGATTTTCACTAGAAAAGTCGCACAAACGTTTGCAAGCATACATGGGCACGAGGGGTTGGGGGGACTAACCCCCCCCCAAATTCTGAGAAGGGGGGTTTAACCCCCCACTTAGAAGTGGGGTGGGGAGAAAAGGTTAACCCCCCAATTTTGGAAAAATGAAGAAAAAATGTCTTTAAAATAACTTCTAACTGCCTCCAAACTTAAGTTTTGAGGTCAAAATGAATGTTTTAAGCAATAAAAAGCTCAAAAATGCAATAAAAAGGGATTTTTGACCTAAAATTAGCGTTTTTTACCTATTTTTTCTTTGAAATCGAAAAATGATATGGGTAAAATGCACTCCAGAAAAAAAAAGATATAAAACGATATGAGTATTATTTTGCGTTTCTCGAATTTTAATCCCCCTGTAATTTGGGGTTTAACCCTCCCCACTCCGGAACAACTTGCCCATGTATGTTTGGGCAAGTTGGGTGGGCAGGGGGGGGTTATACCCCCCCCAAAATTTCGGATTTTGCTGACACCCCCCCTTAAATTTGGGGTACCCGGGGACACCCCCCCCCCCAAATTCGCCTCCCAGAGAAAAATTTTTAAGCGTTATAAAAGGGCTAAAAAAATTTTCCGCGCTTCGCGCGGAGTGTTTATTACCTTGTTTATGTCATATACTTCATTTTTTTCTTTTATTATTCAAAAACATTAATTAAACATTATTAACCTTTTATTACCTAACGTTTTAAACACCTGTTTTAAATGTAAAAGGATAAAAAAACCTTAAATTTTGTAATAAACATCATCTGGAATTAAAATTTCTAGTGTATTTTAGCGCCTTAAATTAAAAATTTTCTCCCTCGGGGGGCATTCTGCCCCGCGGAACCCCCTGACAAGGAGCTCTGTGCCTTGACCCCGCGGGGGGGCTCTCGCCCGCCAGACCCCCCCATTAATGGGGGGCTGCCGCCCTCCAAACCCCCCTTCAGGATTACTATTTACCCCCCCAGACCGCACCTCCCCCCAACTGAAATTCTGGGCACGCCAACGCCACTGTTCTAGACCCCCAAATTTTTTCTTGGCAACCTAAAAGAGGGCTGAAGTCCAAATTTTTCCCTTTGCCGACCCAAAAGGGAGGTCTTGACCCCCCTGGCTTTGGCTACGCCAATGTATGTACCTATATAACTTTTAATTAAATATAAGATTATGGATTAAACAGTTTGTGATACTTGACTTTATAATCAAGACAATATAATTACTATTCTATTATTACGTAATTATTAAAAAAAACTATGATTTCTAATCTAATTCTAAGAATATATAAACACATTATTATTAAAAGAATTAAAAAATAAAATTTATAAGTTGCAATAAGGTTTTATTTTAATTTTACACAGTTTTAAAGTATTTATAAGCTTGTTTTACGTTTTTTACGCGTTTAAAGCTCATTTTAAGGCAGCGCGGAAATATTGGGTACACCCCCCCTCAAAATTTGGGTCTTGCCAGACACCCCCCCCCCCCTAAAATTTGACCCCCCCCCCCCCCCCCAAAATCCGAGAGGCTGCCCACCTATGTTTGCAAGTGCGACTTTTCTGGCAAAATTTTGGTCAAAAATTTAGTGTACAGTCGGACATTCTGTTGGGTTATATATTCTCGTATAGTTAATGGTTTGATTGCATTTTTAAGTGGTTTGAATCCGTCATTGATTCAGGCACAGGTATATTCTATTTAACAAACCATTACTTAAGAATTATAGTTTGGGGGAAATACGCACCTCCTGGGTATTAAATACATAATGATTTTGCATATAATTTTTTATCACAAAAAATTTATTAACAATATATCGCCGTTACTCTGACACAAAGAGTCACAATCAGTATAAAATTAAAGTGATTCAGATTCAAATTCTTTTGTTTCGATTAATTGTGTGTTAAGATAAAAAGAGTCACAGTTACAAGTATTTCACGACGCTTCTGACTCAGTGTCAGAGTAACGACGATATCATCTAAAAATATATGTATTTAGCTTACCAACAGTTGCCATGAATATTATGCATTGTGAGAGTCCCAACGGCTCCTTTAGTACTTCGGGAGTTAACCTTCCCGTGGTTTTCCCCGTGACTCACGTAATGCAATTTTCACATGAAATTTATCCCCTCTACTTGTAATTCAAATTATAAATGGTATCCCGTCTTTTAGAGGGTGTATATTACATGGAAGAAAAATGATACAGCTTACGGGTGGACCAAGGAGGGGTGCAAGGGAAAGGGCGTGAGAGCTTTTGTTGCTACTGATATCAACGTAAGTGCGTGGAATTGGATTGGTTTGAAGAAAATATTGGGGAAACAAATGATGTATTAAAATGATCAGGACAATCACCCAATCAAGATGCTCAAAACAGACAATCAATCCAGAACAATTTCAGTAGTTGTTACAAATTACAATAATAAATTTAACATGCCCTTTCCTTAAATCCTTTAACAAGGTTGTCCTTTGTCATATCATGCTGCACTGGCCCATATTAGTGGTGAGTTCTAATATTGTGTAAGCTTGATATGAACAGAAATTATCATTTTATATGGAGAGATTGGGATTTCTATACAAACAAACAATTATAGTGTCAGGGCTTTTTATTATTTTGATTTTTTTTGGGAAATTAAGAAAAAATTTTTTTAATGCTCTAATTAGATGCTTTTGACTTTAAAGGACTATTGTCAGAAATCAAATTCCTATATCATCGCCTGATTCGTAATGCTAAACCTACATTTTTCAAATTTAGTCTTTTGAGTTTTCTACACCAAGGCTATGGTATTTTTAAATTTCAGCTCACTCGGTTTAGTATTAAAAGAGTATTGTTATTGTGTTTTGGGCGATATAGAAATTTGATTTGTGACAGTGCTCCTTTAAGGGGCTAGAAACCAAAACTCGCCACTCATGACTGCTTTTTGGTTTTTTTGGAGTAAAGTTGGTGTCAGTTAATTTGAACCAAACGGGGGTTTGGTTGGGAGGGGGTTGGGGGCGGCCGCCCTCAACCCCCTCCCCCCCCGAGATCCGGCGAATCCGGATTTTTTCGTAAGGGGGGAATTTTACATTCCTTACGTTTTTTGAATTTTGGGAGAAATTTTTTTTTTAACTATAAATTCAGAAACATTCCTGATGCATTACAAAAGCATAAGAATACCCCCAAAACTGAAATTGTTCCGCTTCGTGGGAACTGTACATTAATAATTTATATAAGTTTTTTTATTTTCGATGCATTTGAACCATTAAATACATAGCTACTAGGCATATGCCTTTGCATTAGATATTAATGGCAATACTATATGCATGTTTAAACTCATATATTATGAGATATATAGGTTTAATAATGGCCGTTTTAAACCCCTTAACAACGGTTTTTATGCTTGTGGGGTAGTCCGCCTCCACTCCACCCCCTTCCTTTCTTGGCGAAGTGTGGTATTTTGTATAGGTTTTCTTTTTTTCTTTTTGAATATTATGTTATAAAAATTTAATTCACATCTTAGTGCATTTTAAAACCATAAATTATAATCAATATAAAAATTTTCCCACAACGCGGGAAGGTCAGATTTATATACAGTAAAACTAATATTATCACTAATATTTTTGTTATTATAAATTTAACCATACTCATGCGCAAAATTTAAAGACATCTGGCAATAGGCAACTTTGTTCCACAATTTTATCGCCAGATTAATTTTGAAGATCAGTCAAATTTACATAGAAATTAGTTTAAAAAAAACATACCTAATTGAAATGTATGTTCACGCGATCACCAGGGGACGATTTTTTAACAGTTTTTAGCACATTATTTTAAAAAGAAATTTCGCTTCCTGCGGCTAGGGGGTCACGCCCTAGAGCCCCGGCCGACGCTTCACGTCGGCTGGCGCCGCTACGCGGCCTAGGTGACGGCGCTTTGTGCCGCTTTTGTGGCCATTTATTCCCTTAGACCCCCCCCCACGAAATTAAATCCTGGCTACACCACTGATTTGAACTGTTCCTTACCGCTTGCAATTGGAAACAATTATGCTGTATTTGATAAGCTATTCATTATATTTTTAGCTGCATACGATTTAAATGAGCTGTGGTACCTACGTGTTCTACTTTGTTAGGCATCTGGCTTTCAACAAAATAAATTTAAAGAAACTACTTAATTTTTAATTTATTAATTTTATTAACTAATTTAGGCAATACTGCTAGTGCTGAGGCGCGTGTGGTTCGGTCGGCGGGTAAAATCCGGGGCTTGCGACTGAGCAACCAGCAGACGGCCGCCGCCTTCCGCCGCAGCAGGAAAGTGTCCGGCTCTCAAGCCGAGGACCATGTCATGCGGAGCAGTCACGGACCCACGGTACGCTTCCATTTAATATTTAAGAATTAAAACGATTTATCGTTGAGGGAGTGCCGCAGCAGTACACTGAGGTGGTCGCTATAATCTTTATCCAATTATATAACACTTAAAGTTTTACACTTTAAAGTTTTCATTCTTTTTAAAAAATAAAATAATAAATTTTATAAAATAATCATAGGTGAGAAAGGGGGGCAGGGTGGGGTCCACCCCCCCCTAGCCTCGAAATTTTGGGACCTTCCCCCCTTAAACGAAAATCTAGGGGGCCCCCCTTCCCCCCAAATTTCCGAATTTTTTACCCCTGACCCCCCTCTAGATTTTGAAATCTGACCCCCCCCCTCCCCCCTCGGGAAAATTTTAGGTACCTTTTTTATACTAAATTTTCTTCCAAAAACGTGAAATTTCATCACATATTCATGCTTTTACACCCTTTTTATACATGAATATGGCTTTTTATTCAATAAAATGTAGTATTATCCTATACAAAGAACAATTATTAAAGTTATTATGGTTTAAAACTGTTTTGCTTTGGACACCGGACCCCACCTGACCCCCCTCTAGATTTCAAAATTTCGCACCCCGGGTCGAACCCCCCTAAAAAGCTAGGGGGGGGTCCGGACCCCCCTGGGACCCCCCTTCTAGAATTCAAAATTCGATTTATCCCGGGTAACCCCCCCTAGCTTCCCCGACCGTGCTCACCTATGAAAATAATTATAATAAAATTTAGTATAAATGACTTAATTTCGACCAAGCCTTCATTTGAGAACTAATTTAGTGGGGTAAAACCAAATTGCGGATAAAAAATGCAAAGATGAAACAACAAAACGATTTCATTTATTAATAGTGTTTTGTCTGATTCTTTACAAATATCATTGAAAGTTCAATATGGTCGCCTATAAAAAATTTTTTCCCTAAATTTGACCTTATTTTAAAATTGTGTCAAATTCGATTGTAGTTGTTAAAAAATATTAAACAATATTTTTGATAAAAAAACTGATGACTACAACAGACCTGTGCACGGTCTGGAAATGTCCCCCCCCTTTATTGGAGGATTTGCCCCCCCCCGCCAAAAAAGGGAAAAGTACCCTAAAATTATGGCGCCATTTTTTGACTTATAATGGCGCCATCATCGCAATTTTTTTGCTGTTTTTAGCCTATTTCAATGCATTTCAAGCCATTTTAGACCTGTTTTTAGTTTTTTTTTTGCTTTTTTTTGTGCCTTTTTTTCCTTTTTCCCATCTTTTTTTAGCTTTTTCTCTCGTTTTTTTCTCTTTTTTTTCCTCCCCTGCTTGCCCCCCCCCCGTTTTATTTCTCCCCTCCGTTTCAAAAAAGTTGCTCTCCGTGCCCCCTGTTTTAAAATTGCTCCCCCCCCCCAATAAAACCCCGGGGGGACAGTGCTACAATATTATTATACTACTACAATACTACAATATTTTTTTTAAATTTATAACTATCTATTTAATTCATTTTTTATAAAACGTATTTGTGTTAAATGAACTTCATTATTAGTGCTTTGTTGCTTAAAGCTTTATTAATTTTGGCGGTCAAAATTTTGGAACTCTCTTTGAATGTAATATTTTAATGCACTAGCTTTTCCAGCCTTTACCTACTTTTTCACAACACGTAGGTACAATTAAATAAAAACTTTTAAGGTGGTTTATACGGCGGGACGGCCCCCATGGTACAACCCGGAAGGGGATTGCAACAAGGAGCCCTTCATCATCGGAATTTGCGGCGGGAGCGCCAGCGGAAAGACGACAGTCGCACGAAAACTAATCGACGAACTCAAGATACCATGGGTCACCCTCTTGCAGCTGGACTCTTTTTATAAAGTAGGCGCTTATCATGGGAGATGTTGCACTATTTTGTGGTTACGGTTGTTTTTCGGGTGTCTTTTTTTAAATGCGCGGATATGGATAGTGGGGTGCTAATTTTCAGATGCGGATTTCGGATTTTAGATTACTCCACAACCACACATTATCTTAATACATATTTTTGTAGGTACATAACCGTAGGAGGGAAAGAATAATGATTATACACTTTCTCTAAAAAATACTGAAAACTGCCGTTTCGCCCTCTCCTTTCTAAAGTTTAGAAGTACTTGAAAAAATTAAAGGGGTCAGATCCGGGTCCCTTTCCCACCCAGAACCAAAATTGCTAATATGAATTTGGTTAGTGACAATACTATTTTAAAAGAACGCTGGTAAGTATTTAAAGAGTCACTGTCGCATTAATTTCATATTGACTTTTAGTTATCCTGTTGTATGGAAAACGAGAAATTTTAATCATTACAAAAACCCCCCAATGTATTCTAGGTGCTTTCCCCCGAGCAGCACGTGTTAGCTGAGAAGAACGAATACAATTTCGATCATCCGGACGCTTTCGACTTCCAACTCCTTCTGGACACCATACAGAAGCTGCGAGAGGGGAAGGCCGTCCAGGTTCCGGTCTATAACTTCAGCACACACGCTAGGTGAGAAAGGCTGGGGGGTTTAGGGTATTGTGGGATCCATCCACATTCCCATAGTCTCAAAATTTGCCCTCTTCTCTGGAAAAAAATCTAGGGTTTGTTCTATTCTTGATAAAATTTTAAAGTAGGGTATCTGACTTAATTTCGGCCAGGCCTTAATTTCGGCCATCAAGGGTGTTAGAAAATTGTCTTATTTTTAAAACACAAAGAACTAGCACAAATGTCTTCTGGATGAATGTTGAATAAGGTGTTTTGCAAAAGTTTTTTATTTTTGTTATTCTGCATTATCAACATTTTTATTCAAAAAGTGAGTTTTTTTGTGATTTTCCTAATTTTTTCCTTGTGTTTAAACTGCATCAAATTTAGAACGAAGCACTATATAACCTTAAAATATCTTGTATTTAAGGCTCAAAATTGTTAATTTTCATGTTTTGATATTTTTGTCAAAACCACTTTGCAATGCGTTTAACTAACTGCGCATTTTAAGATTCCATTAATTCTGCCCACCTTAAAATTTAGGTGAAAGAACCTGCCGTTTTTTGCTGTTTTCAAATATCATCGTTCTACTGTATTTATAAAGAATTTTTTTGCTCGTTTCACTTTTTTTGACGTTTTTTTAAGCCAAAAAAACTTCAACAAAAATACAGGTTATTAAAACTTGTTTTTTTAAGGTTTTGACATAATTATTTAAAGTCTTGCTAAATGCTAATAACTATTAAAGTTTGCAAATGGGAAAAAATTAAGTTATATGTACTAAAAAATACCTGAGGATAAATTGGCAACCTTGAAAAATTGTTATTGTTCGTTTTGGCAATTGTTATAGCCAGTTTTTTCTAGGTGGCCGAAGTTAATGGCTCGCGCCTTATTTTGGGCCACTAAAAAAATTTAAATCTCCACTGATCTTTAAGTGTAACAGAAATTTTAAAGTTTTGTACTGGAATAACAAAAATAGCTATCGTTTGATTTTTACACCAAATTTTGGGTCGATTGGAAAAACCAGAAAAAACTTATCCAAAAAATTAAAAAAAGGTGCCCGAAATTAAGTCAGTTACCCTACTGTTTCCATTTCCATTTTTGTCAAAAGCAGGAATTTTTAACAAAATTAGTATTTTTCACTTCTTGCTAAATAGTTTACTTTATTAAATAAAACATAGTACTATTATCCTTTGCAAAAAACAATAATGGCGGAAGGTTTTTATCTTTGTACATCAGCCCGCCCCCACTAAATTTTTCTACCCCCGGTCGACCCCTCCCCCACCACCCTCCCCCTTAAAGACTATTGGAGTCGAGTTCAAACCACAATTCAAATTCATAATGTCATTTACCTCCCGATTAACCAGCCTAAAACCGTGTTTACTTATTCAAGTACCTAGTGTACTTCAACCCTTTCTGATAGTGAATTTCAACTTTTATCTCTAGTGAATCGGACAAAATTTTATGAAATAAATGTAAAAAATCATTTTAGTTCGATTAAAAACTGATTAAAACGAAAAAAAGCAAACATAAAATGAGAATTTTTTGGATTAAAAGAACTATTTCTTCCTTCCTCCAACTTTGGTGGAATAATTTTTTTGAATATTTTGTGTGTAATGTTTATCTTTGAAAAATAAAAATAGTACTTTGGTTTAGAGAAAAGCACTCTTTAACAATGTACGGGGCGGATGTTCTTATTTTCGAGGGCATTCTAGCTTTTCACCATCAGGAAGTACGGGACCTGATGGATCTGAAAATCTTCGTGGACACAGACTCTGACACCAGACTGTCTAGAAGACTCACCAGGGACATCACAGAAAGGGGCCGGTAATGTATTATTATTATTATTTATTTATTTATTGTAGCACTAAATTTAAGTACTCGTTATGTAATATCACGAATAAAGGAATATTAATATTATTCATTGGAAAAACACGAACAACGCTAAAAATATTAATCACCGGAAATTTAGTAATTTTCAATAGAAATTGCAGCCCTGAAACTTACCAAAAATGTGGTTGAAGGTGCTTGTTTTTTAAGTGGTTTTGGTTTCTGTTCAAATAGAAGACCCTTGCCGCTACTGTAAAATGTGAATTATAATGTGTTTTGCTGTTCAAGGGACAAAATTGGTTAATGGGCTAAACATAAGTGGCCAGGGGTTTAAAAGTTTTGAAATTTCCAACACTTTTAAGGTTAAGGTTACTCGGTACTTCCTTCGGAAATTTTTGAGGGTTCCAGAATACAGATCTAAAAATAATAAACTTCAGTAAAATGTCCATTTTTGATACTAAGAGTAGAATAAAACAGAATAGAATAAAATCGAATTAATCATAATGACATTAATATAATAATAGGAATAATAATAGTAACAGTAATATTAATTGACATAATTTAGGGACATAATAGGCGTGTTGAAGCAGTACGCGGCCTACGTAAAGCCGGCTTTCGACAATTTCATTGCCCCAGCCATGCAGTACGCGGACATCATTGTGCCCCGGGGAGGGGAGAATAAGGTGGCAGCTGAACTCCTAGTGAGGCACATTCGAAGACAGCTGGACAACAGAGGGTAAGAGTTTTTTAATATAATTCATTCATATAAGGCGTGGGGCAGGTGTGGGGTTGTACTGTTGTGACGTAACGACCTTTAGGTTGCTGCGGTACAGATACAGAATCAAAATTTTTTGTCTTCGATTAATTATATTTGTGATAATTACCCTGTGTTGTGAACCACAACCTTGTAATTTTATTTCCTCAATTTTACAGTTTACATTTTACAGTTTTAAAGAGATATGACTTCTTTCAAAATTCACAAAAATAGGGCTTTTTAATGCTCCTTCCTATGCTGACTTTTTTACAAAAAAATTATATAAAAAACAAGCGTATTTTTAGCTTCAATATAATACTCTGATTGTAGGTTTTAACAGAGTATTTGTCGAAATATTAAAAAAAACTAAGAAACACTTTAGTTTCTGGTAAATAAAAATTAATTTTGTGGTAGATTTTTATAATTGTTGAAGGGCATTTTGTTTTCGTGAATGTTTAACGGACAAAACTTAAAATATTTTTTAAAAGCCAAGAACGTGGATAAAAGTTTTTAAAACTTGGTTTCACCAGTTTAACTAATGTTTAGGTACAATTCTCAAGCCTGCACAAGAAGCAGACTTTCGACAATGTCGCAAAACAATGGGCACAATTTCGCAGCCACCATGCCTGACACCCTGCACGTTCTCAAACAGACACCTCAGGTATTGTCCCAAAAAAATCTAAATAATTTTAATTTTTTGAATTATTATAAAATGCATAAATCTATTTCTCCGAAAATCCGACATATTGTTTAATTAAATTTATCGCATAAGGTTTCAGTTTTTTTATTAAACAAGTCATTTATTTGTAACAGTTTTGCAGAGGCAAAGATATTTTACTAACGTCTGTTCAAAAATTATTGAGACTAAAAAAATGTTAGGTGAGCATTATCTCAATAACGATACGGTTGATTATAGACGATAACTATGTCATGTCAATGTATAGCAAACTCTGCAATAAGTTTTGTATAAATCAACAGTTTGGTTAGCGAGATACCAAAAAACTCTTTCATTGTCCTACTTGCTTAAAAACTGTAAACAGAAACAGCGTACAGTGTAACAAATATTCTCTCTGGCTTCATATGAAATGCTTAGAATTAAAGAATGTCAAAGAATACACCTCAACCTTTCAATGCTCAAACTGTAACCAGTGGAATAGCAATGTCACTTTCACCTCGACTGCGCCTACTAAACTAGCATGCCCAATTTCAACAACACCTACTCAAAACATCAAAAATAAAGATCTCAATATTCTTCAGTTTAGTATTAATGGAATTTTAAACAATACAAAAGAATAAGCGCATTTTCTTCATCAGCATAGTATTTATATTGCAGTTATTCAAGAAACAACACTCTTCAACAACACAAAAACCCCAGTATTCCCAAACTACACAGTCTTCAGGAAAGACAGAAACAACAAAGGAGTCGGTCTGTCTGATACTTATGTTAGTATGATGTTGATAGCATGCCATCAACATCATACTTGGCAAGTTGGTCCAAAGTGAAGGGGGAATCCGAGAAAAGCAAAATATCCATATCGTTTTTTTTTTTGGGGGGGGGGGGGTTAACCCCTTAGGTGGGCAGCCTTCTGGATTTTGGGGGGTATACCCGCCCTCAAAATTTTGGGGGAGGGGTGTCCCAAAAATGTTTTTGGGGTATACCTCACATACCCCATTTTTAACAGTGGGACCCCCCAAATTTTAGGGCGGAGTGTCTGGGGTACCCCCAAATTTTAGGGGGGTGTCGTACATGGGCATACATGGGCAAGTTGGTCCGGAGTGGGGGGGGGTTAAACCCCAAATTAGGGGGGTTAAAATCCGAGAAACGCAAAATACCCATATCGTTTTTTTTTCTGGAGTGCATTTTACCCATATCGTTTTTCGATTTTAAAGGAAAAATAGGTAAAAAACGCTAATTTTAGGTCAAAAAGCCCTTTTTATAGCATTTTTTAGCTTTTTATTGCTTAAAACAATTATTTTGACCTCAAAACTTAAGTTTGTGAACTAAGTCTGAGAAGGGAGGTTAAACCCCCTTCTCAGAATTTGGGGGGGGGTTAACCCGCTTAACCCCCCCGTGCCCATGTATGGTGGCTATACTTGGGATTTTTGGGAGGAGGGGTATCATAGGTGAGAACGGTCGGGGAAGCTAAGAGGGGGGGTGGTTACCCGGGGTAAATTGAATTTCCAATTCTAGGAGCGGGGTCCGTACCCCCTTAGCTTTTTAGGGGGTTCGACCTGGGGTGCGAAATTTTGAAGTCTAGAGGGGAGTCAGGTGGGGTCCGGTGTCCAAAGCAAAACATTTTTAAACCATAATAACTTTAATAATTGTTTTTTTATAGGATAATACTACATTTTATTAAATAAAAAGCTATGTTCTGGTATAAAAAGGGTGTAAAAGCATGAATATGTGATGAAAATTCACGTTTTTGAAGGAAAATTTAGTATAAAAAAAGTACCTAAAATTTTCTCCAAGGGGGGAGGGGGTTCAGATTTCAAATTCTAGGGGGGTCAAGGGTAAAAAATTTGGAAATTTGGGGGAAGGGGGCCCCTTAGATTTTCGTCTAAGGGGGGATCCCAAAATTTCGAGGCTAGAGGGGCGCTGGACCCCACCCTGCCCCCCCCTTTCTCACCTATGAGAGGTATAACCCCCAACCCCCCTGACCACCTATGCTTAACCCTTCCCCCTGCCCACCTATGCTTAACCCCCCAACCCCCCGTGCCCATGTATGATCAACATTCCTTTTAACAACACCAAACTCTCAATAGTAAACATATACATTCCGCCTTCCAGTTCCTGCAACCCAGACTATATTCCAGATATCTCTCAACTACTTAACAAACAAGATAGTATAATCCTCAACGACATCAACGCCCACCACCCACTATGGCATTCAACTACAACAGACCCCCCATTCAA
>JASAMX010012426.1:0-12145 GCA_030248175.1 Microlaimidae sp. YZB2_3
GTTCTTCGTTCATTTACATATACTTGATTTTACCATAAGCAAAAAATTTCCTCATAAGCTCGTCAGGTTCGTCTGGCTGGAAGTTGGGAAACAGCGCTATTACCATATATTCTCCGTTTAGCATCTCCAGCTCTGACATTAAAACCATCAGCAGTCGGTATTGAAGTTTGGAAGTTAAATACTCGGAAGTGGGAATGAAAACAATGACTAAACAGAATTTTTTTAAAATTATTTTTTTACTTTGGAACACATTTATGCACAATGCATAAAGCAAAATATACAATATTAATAATTCTTAATCTTCACACTTGCCTTGCGCATAACAGGCATTAAAATGCATTGTTAACTTAATAGTTTTAAAAAAAGTTTAAAATTGCCGCTTTCCCTGATGCTGACACTAATAGCGAGGCTCCGTACTCAGTTATAGGCAAAAAAAAACACAAAGAAAACCATGATTGATCTGACTTTCTTCTAACCAGCTTCAAACGAATTCAACTACCACCCCAAAGTCAAAATCAACAACAGCCAACTCCCTCCAGAACAAAACCCAAAAATCCTGGGCATCACCTTTGACCCCAAACTCAACTTTGGTCCTTATACAACAACCATCAACAGCAAAGCTAGTAGAAAAAACAACATAAGCTTCCGCGCGCAACATCCCTGCTGGTTGCCGCAAAAATTTTCAGCCCAATCTAACTCCAGAAACAATTCAGCTCATTAAAGAGCGTGATACACTTCGCCTAACCAACCCACACTCCGCCCGGATACAAGAGCTTAACAATAATATTCACAACCAAATTCGCTCCAAAAAGCCACCAAAAATGGCGCTCTTTTCTGGAAAACTTCAGCCACAAAGCCAACCCAACAAAACTCTGGAAAACAATAAAATCACTGGACAAAAAACCCTCACGCTCACCAAATTCAGCTATAAATTTTAATGGAACCCAAATCAATAACCCTCTAGAAATGGCCAACAAATTCAACAAACAATTCGCACCAAACAAACCTTTTAAAACTCTAAAAGAAACCCGTAAATGTTTTAGAAATATCAAAAAACTTAACCAGGATACAGCCATAATTACAACCGCAGAGGTCGAAAAAGCGATAAAAACAGCAAACAACTCAAAAGCTTTTGGCCCTGACAATCTAACCAGATTTCACCCCAAAAACCTGGGTCCTCTTGGAATTAAATACCTAACTGATCTGTTCAATCTTTCATTTAAACAAATAGCATACCACAGATCTGGAAAACCTCACTCATAATACCACTGCCATAGGTGTCCGACCAGCCTGGACTGCCCGGACCGGCCCCCCCCTGAGGGCCGGTCCAGGGTACCCCTCCCCCCTAGCGCCCATTTTGGACCCTCCCTCCCCCCTAAAATCCCGGTCCAGGCCGACCCCCCGCCTGAAGGCGGTTTTTTACCCTCCCCCCCCCCTAACAGCTGTCCCACCCCCCCCCCCCTATCTACTTAATGTGCGATAGGCATAAAAATCGTTTTTTTTTTGTGCGCGCGACTGAAAATATACAGGCTCAAAATTCGTGCGCGCACGAATTTCGTGCGCTAACTTCATATACGTATATATTCCTCATAAATATAACAATAATTTTAGTGTTCTATACAAATTTTTATAATTTATAATAAACCTTAGGTTTTTTACAAACTGGTTGGTACGTTACATTAAAAATAAAAAAAATAAAATTCAGATGTTCGTTTTAAAAACGAACCGTTTTTTAAAAACAAACGGTCCGTTTTTTTAAACGACCGGTCCGTTTTTTGCGCTGCCGCCGTTCGTTAAACACTTGCCCGGCAAGTTGCCGCATGCAAAATAATGAAATGAAAACAAAATACAATGATTATTATTATTTATTATGTAACCGGAAAATAGAAGAAAGTTGGTCAAACTTTTACCGGAAGCAAAAAAAATCAACAAAAAGGTACTTCTTATAATATGTTAACGTTTTTAACAGTTTCCAAAAGTTTTTTTGGCAGGTCCAGGCTATTTCCCCCCCTAAGTACCCCAGTCCAGGCTTCCCCCCCCCCCTAAGGACCCTTCAGTCCAGGCTACCCCGGGGTCAAAATTTTTCGAAAATTTGGTCCAGGCTGACCCCCCCTCCTGGGCCTACAAAATGGTAAAAAATGGGCTGACCCCGGGGTCAAACCCCCCCCCTAGCCGTCAGGGGTCGGACACCTATGACCACTGCAAAACCCAGGAAAGGATCTCAACATTTCAACCTCCTATAGACCAATTTGTCTTCTCTGCCCAGCTATAAAAATTTCAGAATCAATAATTCAACTGATCCTTCTCCAACATCTAAAACAGCACCCAGATCAGCATGGATTTAAACCCAAACATTTAACAACTACTGCCCTGCTTCAACTCACTACCGACATAGCCACCGGATTCAACCAAAAAGCTCCACCAAAACGCACAATAGTAGCTGCCCTGGATTTAAACAAGGCATTTGACACAATCAGCATCGATATTTTAATAACCAAGATAGCCAACAGCACACTGCGAACCTACCTCATCAGATGGCTCAGTGGTTAGAGGCAGAACCAGCAAAAAAATCTTTAGAGACTCCACCTCCAAATAGGGCCCAACCGGATATCCGGTCCGGCCGAGGCCGGGTTTCCGGCCATTTTCAGTCCAGTCCGGTCTGGGCTGGACTTTTTTATTTTGCCGGACTTTTTTGCCGGACTTTTTCTTTTTTTGAATGGTTTTACATATTATTTGTTATAAATATATTTTATCTTATTTTAAATTCTTTTTTTATATTTTATTACAGCTTTGTTGATTTTATTAATTGTTTTGGTGATTATAAGCTTAAATCTTCTGTTTTTATGCTTTTAACTTTTATTTAAGATCCTCACTTATGCTTTTTATCACAACCTGGCGACTCTTTGTATCACAAATATCACACATGTATGTATTCTGTCTTTCAGAATCTTTAGATGCTTCCTACTTACTTGATTTATTCAGTTTGGATGGCAGTTTGTTTTGTTAAATATGTCACTTGTACTTACTATAATGTATCTAACTAGGTATTCTTTTATTCTTTTCTTATATTCTTTTTTACTCTTATCCTCTCGGTGTAACCTATAATACTCCCCATCAATATGCAAATTTGTTTTTCCTGGCTTTGCTTTATGATAATTAGTGTTTATAATCTGTGTTTCATTATTCTTGCTGTGCTAATCTATTTCTTCATTGTGTTGGCGCGTTTATGGTTTTTGTCTTTAAAGGTTGTTAAATACATACATAAATTTTAATTGTAGTTAAAGGCAAGAAAGAAAGATGAGTGTAATGGGAATGGTTTGGAAACATTTCAAGGTAAAGCCTGAGGATGAGACAAAGGCCATTTGTCAATTGTGTCTGCCCAAGTCCACAGAATACAAAAGAGGGAATGATCCAAAATCTTATAGTACCAGTCCATTATGGCGTCATCTTCAAACCTCCCATCCCAGGGAATACAAGAGTCTGCAAGAATTGAAGAAATTGAAGGAAGAGGAAAAGAAAGTGAAAGCTACAGAGAAGGAAAGTCTGTACATTTTGGAAGATTTGGAGGAACCTGCAACTAAAAAGCAAATGAAAATATCTGATATCTTCCAGAGGCAGACTCCATTTCCAGAAAATGCTCCCATCACTTATTTAGATGGCAAAAAAGTATCTGTCAGCACCTTGCGCCTCTGTGGCAAGTGAGAGATCTTTTAAAGTGGCTCAATTGATTTCAGAAGGTGACAGAGCATCCTTAAAGCCAGAGAATGTGGAAAAACTAGTATTTTTGAAATACAACTTAAAATCTCTGAATTACAAAGTTTGAATATTATTAGTTGTCTTCAAGACTGAATATGCTTTTATTGGCTTCTGTTACATTGATTATTATTAGCTTTTTGTTGTTTCATTATTGCTATTTTGTTTTGTTGGCATATTGTATTGTTTCCAATATTTTGCCTTGATTTTAGTAAATTTTTAATTAGCTATTTTGGTTAAAGTTTTGTTTATAGACTTGAAACCTCTTCAAAATGATATATTATAAATTATATCTACATATATGTATCAAATATATACATATTAAATTATTACTATGATCCGGTCTGGTCCGGTCCGGGCCGGACTTTTTGAAAGTCCGGTCCGGTCCGGCCGGACCAAAAAATCCCGGTCCGGTCGGGCCCTAAAAAAAACCCAACCACCCCATAAACAACAAAGCATCCGCAATAACATTCTCAAAGCCCTGGCTGATACCAGCTGGGACCAACAGAAAGAAACAATAGTCACCTCCTACAAAGCTATAGGACACCCAATTCTCAACTACGGAGCCCCAATATGGTCACTCAATCTATCAAAATCTCATTTTCAAACACTACAAGCAACTCAAAACACGGCCCTCAGGATAGCAACCGGCTGCCACAAAATGACCCCAACCGACCATCTTCATCAAGAGACTAAAGTCCTTCCAATTGAAAGCCACACCAACTTTCTCTCAACACAATTTTTAGCAAAAACCATGCAGCCAACACACCCATCTAACAGAATCACAGCCAATGACCATAGACCAAGAGAGATGAAGCACTCTCTCCAATCAAAGCTTGGACCAATAGCCAATAGTTTCTACAACCACATGCTTACAGAAAAAAAACCATACAATCAAACATTCATTCATATTTTGTCAAAGAAAACATTTCGCAACTCCAACCTAACTCACTTTTAAAAAGAATACCGCCACCAATCAACACAAGCAAACAACTACTCTCCAGGAAGTCAAGAACCTTCCTGGCACAACTCAGATCTGAACATTGCCATCGCTTCAACTCATTCAAATCCAGAATCAACAACTCTGTTAAAAATGAATGCCCCCACTGCAGAATGCCCCCACGGCAAACCACATGACGTAAAACACCTTTTCATATGCCCTCAACATCCAACGACACTCAAAATAGAAGATCTTTGGGAAAGACCAGTGGATGCGGTCAGGTTCCTTGAAGGAATTACTTGAACCCCCGGCAATGAACAACAACAAGAAACAACATCATCAAAGCCCTGGCTGGCACCAGCTGGGGCCAACAAAAAGAAACCCTCACCGCCACGCGCCACCTACAAAGCAATAGCACGACCGTCCAATAATAAACTATGCAACACCAATTCTGGTCTCCAATCTCCACAAAACCAATTTCCAAAAGCTCCAAACAACCCAAAATGATGCATTAAGAATTGCAACTGGCTGCTACCACATGGTTTGGGCCAATCATCTCCACCAAGAAACCAAAATTCTTCTAGTCGAACCACACTGCTCACTTCTATCCACCCAATTCTTAGCTAAAACCAAACAACCAAACCATTCCAGCAACAACAGAAAACAAAAGACCATGAGAAATGGAACACACCCTATGGTCCAAATACGGCCCAATTGCCGACAGCTTAAACCTCACTAGATTAACAGAAAAACAAATCAACAACAATATTCACACCTACTTCACAAAGGAAACAATCAAACAGCTTCAACCAAACTCTCTTCTAAGAACCCATCCACTGGAAATTCACAACTATGAACTACAACTACTCAGATTAGCCAGGTCTACCATGGCCCAACTTCGCTCCAGTTACTGTCATTAACTCTTTTCTTACCAAAACAAAATCAATAGCAAATGAAAAATTTATGCCCAGACTGCAATCAAGGACCTCGGATTCCCCCAACATCCAACAGCTCTTTCAACCTTAGATTTCTGGGAAGGACAAACAGATGTAGCAGCATTCCTGGACACTTTAGACTGGTGACAACAACAACACCTATATAGCGCGAAAGAAAGAGCTAAAATCATAATTATTTTTTGATTATTTTTTAAAATTTCTTTCTAAAAACAACTTATGAAGACTGCGAAGCTAATAGGAGCCTAAAAATTCTCACTACACTTTTTTAAATTTTTAAGACTATAAAATCGAAAAAAAAATGATAAGAAATTAAAAGAATAAAAAAGTTTGTCAGCGATTCATTTTTTAGGTCGTTTAAAAAATACAAAGGCAAGGATAAAATAATAAAGTAAGAGTAACACGTCAGTTGATAACAAATTTGTATCCAGGATGCTTTCTTATTTTATTCGTATTATAGTAAAAGACGTCCGACTTTATTTGCAGTATTGCAAATACATATGCACACTTGTGCACGGTCTGGAAATGTCCCCCCGCCTTATTGAAGGATTTGCCCCTCCCCCGTTTTATTGCCCCCCCCCCCAGCAAAAAATTAAAAAGTACCTTAAAACTATGGCGCCATTTTTGACCTATAATGACGTCATTATCGCGAACTTTTTGCAGTTTTTAGCCTATTTCAGTGCATTTTAAGCCACTTTAGACCTATTTTTACCTTATTTTCACTTTTTTTTGTCCTTTTTTTCTCGTTTCTTTTCTTTTTTTCTCTTTTTTTTCTCTTCTGCTTGCCCCCCCTGTTTAAAAAAGTTGCCGCTTCCCCAATAAAACCCCGGGGGGAGGGGCAGTGCACAGGTCTGTATATGATATAGATAGGTGTTAATTTGATTAATGGGAAAATAAATATGACTTGACTGTACGAAAATGGTTACTTAAAAACACAGTATAGTTAACTTAAAAAAAACTCCAAGTTTTCTTGCTTAAAATATTTTTGCCTAAAATTAGTTTTCCCAATTGGCATTCAGTTTTTTTTAAGCTTTTTTGGCTTCTCAGCAGATTTTTAGTAGTACCAAACTATTTTGTGCTTTACAAGTTTTCATTAAGCATTGTGATTGTTGAATTGTAGTGTTAATTTTGCGAAGTTTTTTAGTGATATTAATAGTAAAACAACTTTTTAGTTTAATGTGACAAAAATTAAAACGTCAGATTATTTTAACGTAAAATTCGAATTTTAAAAATAAAATAGGCTCATAGATTATTTTAAAGGAAAGAGAGGGTCTACCCCCTTAGATCGATGTTGTTGTTGCATTACCTGAAACTTATCTCCCCCATGCAGATTATACAAAGGGCAGGCGCTAAGACAAGCCAGGAGGGGCAAAAAAAATTTCACCCTCATGGTTGAGACTCTTCGGCCAATATTGATAACGATTGTTGGCAAGCTTTACCGCTAGAGCGATAGAAGAGAGGTCCACACCCCCCACCCCTAGAGCGTAAATTTTGACCCCCCCTCAGAAAAAATTCAGGGGTCCCCGTCCTTAGTAAAACTCCAGGGCGGTGCGGCCTAGCCCCCTACCCTAGCGAAGCCAACCACCTTTCATAGATGAACAAGGGGGGGGGGGTAGGGTGGGGTCCACCCCCCCTAGCCTCGAAATTTTGGGGGCCCTCCTTAAAAAAAATCCAGGCCCCTCCCCCTAAATTTTCAAATGTTTTAGCCCTGACCCCTCTAGATTTTGAAATCTGACCCGCCCCTTCCCTTTCGAGAAAATTTTAAGTACTTTTTTTATTCTAAATTTTCTTCCAAAAACGTAAATTTTTAACACAAATTCATGTTTTTACACCTTTTCTATACCTCAATATCGCTTTTTATTAAATAAAATGTTGTAGTATTATTTTATAAAAAAAATATTATTAAACCTTTAATGGTTTAAAAGTATTTTTCTTCGGAAATTGGACCCCACCTGACCCCCCTATAGGTTTCAAAATCTTCCACACCGTGTCGACCCCCCTAGAGAGCTAGAGGGGATCGACCTTCCCCCTACATTTTGAAATCTCATTTACCCGGGGTAAACACCCCCCAGTTTTTTTACCGTGTTCATCTATGCCACCTTCAAAACCAATTTACAACTATATTTTTATTTACTATTAAAAACACGGCTTTTTAGAAAAAAAAAGTACTTTTTAGTTCTAAATAGACTGTTTTAGCATATAAAATTTATAAGTAGACCTACCAACACTTAAATTATTGATTTAAAAAAAAAACTCTAGCGAACCGACCAAAAACATCTATGAATAGGCTTACTTCTTGCGTATTTTTTAATAGTCATCAAGTGTTGTTTTATTTCAAAGTAAGCATCCGAATCGTTAATGAGCTTAAATTTGTAAGGCATGATCATCTCCAATTCATGTTTTAGACTTAATTCCTGAAACAAGTAAGACAATTAAATAATAAATTTAACCACATTAACAATATTGGGCACATTTTAAAATAAATTTTAATTTTTTTGATTAGTTTTTGCAGTGTGTGCTTTTTTTTGGACGCTAAATTTTAGATTGGGGGTCATAGAAGGGCTTTTTGACCTAAAATTAGCTTTTTTTACCTATTTTTCCTTCAAAATCGAAAAACGATATGGATAAAATGCACTCCAGAAAAAAAACGATATGGGTATTTTGCGTTTCTCGGATTTTAACCCCCCCCCCTAATTTGGGGTTTAACCGCCCCCACCTGGGACCAACTTGCGCATGTATGGGGGGTGGTGGTGTCCGGGGTACCCCCAAATTTTAGGGGGTGTTTTTTTTAGGTATACCTCAAATACTTTATTTTTAGTGTTTTTAATACTGGGACCCCCCAATTTTAGGGGGTGTCCGGGGTACCCTCAAAAAAATTTTTGAGGCATCCCCGTCCAAATTTAGGAGGTCTGGCAAACCCCCCCCCCAAAAAAAAATCTTGGAAGCTGCCCACCTATGGGGGGGAGTATTGACGAAGGCGTCTGAGGTCCACGCCTGCACGTAATGGGAATGAAGAGAGAAGCTACTCAATATCCAGAAAGCCTCTGTTCGAAGGGGAAGGCTTCTGGATATTGAGTACCTTTCTCATTCATTCTTTTGCAGCGTGGCCCTACGTCAATACTCCCGCCGTGAGGGCTCGATTTTGCGGGGGGGGTGTTTGCCCAGACCTCCTAAATTTGGAGGGGTATGCCCTGGAAATTTTTTTGAGGGTACCTGGACACCCCTAAAATTGGGGGGGTCCCAGTATTAAAAAACACTAAAAATAAATTATTTGAGGTATACCTAAAAAAAACACCCCCTAAAACTCGGGGGTACCCGTTCGCCACGTGCGCAAGGGTCCCAGGTTCACAGTTAAACGGGGGTTAAAATCCGAGAAACGCAAAATACATATGAGTTTTCTGAGTGCATTTTTGTCGTATAAGGTTTTCGATTTTGAAGGAAAAATAGGTAAAACATAATTTAGTCAAAAACTATACTAACCCCCAAATATAAAATTTAGCGTCCAAAAAAAAAGCACACACTGCAAAAACTAATCAAGAAAAATTAAAATTTATTTTAAAATGTGCCCAATATTGTTAATGTGGTTAAATATTAATTGTTACTTGTTTCGGAATTTAAGTTAAAACATGAATTGGAAAATAATAACCCTACCTTTAAGTTCATTAACAATTCGGTGTTTATTTTGAAATAAAAGCACTTAATATATTCAAAAAATACGCCTGAGCCTATTCATAGATGTTTAGTCAGTTCGCTGAGTTTTTAAATCGATGATTTAATATTTCGTAGCTCTACTTATCAATTTTTATATGCTAAAACAGTCTATTTACAAAGTTTAAAAATTATTTTTCTAAAAAGCCGTGTTTAATAGTAAATAAAAATATAGTTGTAAATTGGTTTTGAAGGTGGCATAGATGAACACGGTAAAAAAACTGCAAGAGTGTACCCCCGGGTAAATGGGGATTTTATGTTAGGGGAAGGTCAATCCCCCTCTGACTCTATTAGGTCGACGCATCCTGAAGTTTGAAACCTATAGGGGTCAGGTGGGGTCCGATTTCCGAAAGAAAAATACTTTAAACCATTAGAGGTTTTTTTAATAATATTTTTATAAAAAGATACAACATTTTGTTAAATAAAAACCAATATTGAAAAAGGAAAAGGGTGTCAAAAAACATAAAAAAAAATTTGTGTTAAAATTTTACGTTTTTGGATAAGAAAATTTAGTATAAAAAAAGTTCTTAAAGTTCTCTCGAGAAGAGGGCGGGTCAGATTTCAAAATCTAGAGGGGTCAGGGCTTCAACGTTTTGAAACCCAGGGAGGGCCTGGGACTAAGGAGGCCCCCAAAATTTCGAGGCTAAGATCAACCCTACCCCCCCCCCCTGTTCATCTATGAAAGGTGGTTGGTTTCGCTAGGTTAGGGGCTAGCCACCCTGATTTACTAAGGACGGGGACCCCTGATCTTTTCTACAGGGGGGGTCAAAATTACTCTAAGTAGGTGGACCTGTATCGCTCTAGCGGTAAAGTTTTTGCCCCATCGTTCTGGCGAAGGTCCCGACCCCTGGGGGTGAAATTTTTTTTTGCCCCTCTGTGGTTGTAGCGCCTGCTGTTATCATCTCCCGTGGGGTAAAGAATAAGTTTCAGGTAATGCGACAGACAAAAACATGGATCTAGGGACCAACCCTCTCTTTCCCTTAAAAATAATCTATGACCCATAATTTAGTTTTTAAAAATTCAAAATTTTTACGTTAAAATTAAATAATCTGTTACGTTTTAATTTTTGTCACATTAAACTAAAAAGTTGTTTTACTATTAATATTGGCTAAGTCTTCGCTTAATTAACACTACAATTCAACAAGTCAAAAGGCGGAACAAAAACTGTTAGAGGCGCGTAATAGTTTGATGCTACTAAAAATCTGCTGAAAAGCCAAAAAAGCTTTAAAAAAAACTGAATGGCAATTAAAAAACTAATTTTAGGCAAAAATATTTTTAAGCAAGAAAACTTGGAGTTTTTTTAAGTTAACTATACTGTGTTTTTAAGTAACCATTTTTCGTACAGTGCAAGTCGTATTTTATTTTCCCATTAACAAATTAACCTTTCTGTACTATCATATACAGACCTGTGCCGGGGTTTGGGGGAAGCGGCAACGGCCGAGCAGAAGAAAAAAAAGAGAAAAAAAGAAAAGAACGAGAAAAGAAACAAAAAAGTGAAAAGTGAGGTAAAAATAGTTCTAAAGTGGCTTAAAATGCACTGAAGATGGGCTAAAAACTGCAAAAAGTTCGCCGATCATGACGTCATTTTATAGGTCAAAAATGGCGCCATAGCTTTAAGGTATTTAACTTTTTGTCGAGCAAGTGAACGGGGGGGCCCCTGAATTTTTTCTAGGGGGGGGTCCAAAATTTTGGCTCTAGGGGGTGCGCCCCTCTGTACCCCCCAGGATTTTTATGGCAAAATTTGGAATTCTCATTTCCGGTTCCTATTCCAGATTTTTGGAAAAATCTGAATTCCGTTTCTGGTGTCGGTTCCGTTCCGGAGGTTCCCCCTCCGAGTCACTAGGGTAAATAAAACTTTAATCTATATACCCGAAAATCAAAAACGGCTGGGGAAAACTGTAGATCGCCAAGTGTATTGTGTGCTCAGTAGCGCCATGTTAACTTTTAAAAAACAGGTTTTCTGATTAAAACCTGCTAAGTTAATTTCTTTTTGAAATAATAGTACCTTTTCATTTTGTCAATTCGTTAAGCCAATAAGCGTTAACCATAAATTCAAGTTGGTCTTGAATTTGTTAAGTAAGCGTCTAGTTTCTTATCCAAAGATAAGGATGAAAGAATGTAACAGCTGAAGTTTTATTGAAAATTTTGAAAAGTTTGTATAAAATAAATGGGATGAGGTTTGTTAATACAGACCTGTGCGCGTCCCGGGGGTTAAAACGGGGGGGCGAGAGAGAGATGGGGGGGCAAATTTTTTGAAACGGGGGGACAAGCAGGGGGAAAGAAAAAAAGAAAAAAGGAGAAGAAAAAGAGAAGGGAAAAGGGAAAAAAGGAACAAGAAGCAAAAAATAGGTCTAAAATGGCTTTCAATACATTGAAATAGGCTCAGAAAACTCGAAAATTCGCGAGATAATGCGTCATCATAGTCAAAATGGCGTCATAATTTTGGGGGTACTTTTTGGTATTTGGGGGCCTAAATCCTGCCAATAAAACTAAACGTTCCGTACAGTCTGATGAATTATTGTGACGCGACGGTTAAGGAAGTTATCTTTTCTGATAATAATTTTTTTTATTTTTAACGCCAAATTTTTATTAAAATAATTTCGAATGAAATCTATATTTTTATTCTGAATATTATAGGTAAAAAATAAAGACTCTAACTACAATTTCTCAAAAAACAGTATAATTCATTCCCATGTACGGGAAAAAACTAAGACGCTCCCCCTTACTTACCAAAACTTAAAAACGATTTATACTCCCCCCTCTAAAGAGAGAGAGAAGGGTACCGTAGCAA
>JASAMX010012427.1:0-24250 GCA_030248175.1 Microlaimidae sp. YZB2_3
TACAAACATTTTTTTACTGAATTTTTAAAAAAATAGTTTTTTTGTCAACATAGGAAGGCCATAATTCTCCAAAACCAATAATAAATAAGGTAGGCGCGGTGATCATTTAAATGTCCTGAAAAAAGCATAAGCAAACTATTTAAAATATAGAAAATTCCTGTATTTCAGCTGGCTTTACGCACTATGAGTTTGCATAACAAATTAGCTAATATTCACATGTAAAACCTAATTAATTAGGAATTACGATATGAAGTATCAGCGCGCCAGGTATTACGTAAATTAGAAGTATAAGCGTTATACATAATCTCGGTAATTTTCGCTTTATGCTTATACAAAGTACTCTCAGCCGCCGTGTTTTTAACCGAACCATTATTACCCACTGTTATTAATAGTCTTTCTTATTTGTTAAAGTTTCGATTATTTAAAATAGCCTATCGTTTCGGTGTCCGCGCTTATCATTAGCTTTAGTGTATATTGGAAACGGTATAACACTCACGGTTCATAAATAAAAAAATATATTCTTCTTCAACCGGATAATTAAAGATGAAAGCTGCTTTCAAACCTTCAAGCAAATTAAAAGGTATGAATGTAAAAAAATATTACTTTTTAAAAGGAGGTTGTCGGCGAAGTTTTGGGGAAGGTAATTAATCGGCCACTATAAGTTTTAGTAAGTTCAATTATTGTTATTTTTTGTTTTGAACCGTTTTAAATTTATAATACTGTAGTTTTTGCAATGCGATATTGTGATTAGTACTGTAAACAATTGGCGAATGACTGATAAATGGAAGCTTGGTGTTATTAGCGATAAGTTCGTGATGTACAAAAGTATATAAGGTCGAATAAACGACGTCAATTGTAAATTTTTTCGTAAATAAATATAGTTATGCAAATTTAATTATTGTTAATAATAACTATAATATAAATAACTGGAAATTTTTAAAATTTCTTAATTCTTGATTAATTCTAGATTAATTTTAAATTAAAACAAAAAAATATTCAATTGCAATCTGTTGGTTCAACTATGTATACCAGTGGTGTTCCAATTCCTTAACATTATGCTCCGCAGCTCCGTCTATTTAGCTAAGGGTTCTTCAGAGTTCCAACGCTTTGCCTTTTAAATAAGCATTTCAAGCTTATTTAAGATTGAAGATCCGGAGCTCCGCCCTATTTTTGGACTAATTTCATGAAAAATTAAAAAGTAGGTGATGACATAGATTATTTGTTCAAAATTTTTTTGTAAACTTAATTATTTCCAAAGTTTTTTTGAAACAGCAAAAATTGCCCTGCAAATGCAGATAGAGTAGTTTAAAATGTATTTCAAGCCTAAAAAAGCTTCAAATCGCTCATTTAAAGGTTGGAGCTCCAGAGTTCCCTTCGATTGGCCAGAGCTCCAGAACATTCGAAAAGAAGTTGTAAAAGCTAAATCATTAAACAGCTTTAAACAAAAAGTTAAATGGGTTGATTTTTAACATTCTTTTACGTTTAATAGACACTTGTAAGTAACCTTTTTGGCTCTTTGTGTTTTTCTCCTTTTATCTTTAGCATGGCTTTTTTTTTATTGTGAGATTCAACCGCGGTGGCGTTATACTGTATGTTCGTTAGGTATTTCATGATTTATTGTTTTTTTTTGTTTTATTATTTTGGGTTTGTTGCTATTTAAGATTTTATTTAAATTATAGTTTGCTTTGTAATTTTTAGTTGTTTTTTTCTAACCAAATTTGACTTTAATTATAAATTTAGTATTAAAACATCCGATTTTTTTTTATAATAACGTTTGCATAATTTTTGCGCTTTATAGGTTTTTTTGTGTTGCCATGGATAGTACTGTTAAAAGTAAACCCGTTTTCATAAATTGTTATGAATCATCAATCAACATCAGTGTTGTTTTTTTGAGTACCGAACCGTTTTTTAATTATTTGATGTTGCTCTAAAAATGTTAAAATTTTTAAAGGTTGCAAATTTATCCTTAAGTATTGTTCTTGGAACATATAACTTAATTTTTCCCGTTTGCAAACTTTAATAGTTATTAGCAAAACTTTAAATAATTATGTCAAACCTTTAAAAAAACAAGTTTGAATAACCTGTATTTTTTATTGAATTTTCGTTTAGCTGAAAAAAGTCAAAAAAAGTTAAACGAGCGAAAAAATTCTTTATAAATACGGTAGTACGATTATATTTGAAAACAGCAAAAAACGGCAGGTTCTTTCACCTAAATTTTAAGGTGGCCGAAATTAACGGAATCTTAAAATGCGCAGTTAGTTAAACGCATTGCAAAGTTATTTTAAAAAAACTAAATTTGATGCAGTTTAAACACAAAGCAAAAATTAAGAAAATCACAAAAAAATCACTTTTTGTATGAAAATGTTGATAATGCAGAGTAACACAAATAAAAAACTTTTGAAAAAACACTTTATTCAACATTTATCCAGTTACTTTTGTGCTAGTTCTTTTGTGTTTTAAAAATAAGCCAATTTTCTATCGCCCTAAATTGGTGGACGAAATTAAGGCCTGGCCGAAATTAAGTCAGTTACCCTAATAATAGTCAATAAAATTTAAATGCGTCAATATATATTTGGCAATAAACAAATGCGCAAGATACGAAATGCACACGAAACAATCGTGTTGCATTCAACAAGATTGTTTCTTATGCAACAAACACCCTATCGATTGAATTAAAATGCACTAACATAGGCTCTTTATTTATTAATACGCGTTAGCTTAAGTTAGCCAATGGCCGCCTTTGGCTCGATCCTTGATTTTTGTCGGAAACAAATGTGGCGCGAAAAACTGGGCCACTATTCATACAAACCGTGTGGGACAAAATTTTGGGGGTGATATTTAGCTGTAAAACATAACGCTTTGTGTTTTATATGGGTTGAAATATTTTAAATCAAAGTTTAAAAAAAATTTGCTATAAAAATTTGTAAACCCAATTTTATATGCTCGATTTTAATTGGCTGCCTTAGGGACACGTCCGGCAAAATTCAAAGGAAGACGCGCGTTTCCTCATTTGGCATGGCAGATGGTAGGACCCACCACGGAATCAAATAAGCTGGGTTGACTATAAAAGTCAAATATTTAATTTTTTAAGAATTTTATATTGCTTTAAATATTATAATATTATTTTATTTTTGGTTTATACATAGATGATTTAAATAAATTAATAAGTCAAATTGATATTTTATGATCAATTTTACGTTAGATAAAACTTATCACCTCATTTATTTCACCCTTTTTTCCTTAGTCGCCGGAGAAGGACCCGCTTGGTAGACTTTGTGGTATTTGTATTTCTCAAATGGTGCGTTAGCTTAAAATTAACCGAAGATAGATCTTTTTCTTAATACTATAGGCGAGCTGTCATTATGCTTTTTTAATTTATGTCAATTTTTTATTGATTGAAAATTTCTTGGCATTAAATATCTTAAGGAATGTAATTTTGCTATATTTTAACATGCCAGTAATTTTTAATATAAAAAGTTCAAAAAAGATTATTTCGAACGGTCTTTTTTAAAGCTTACTTTTCATAAGCCTCAGTTCCATTATCAATTGATAGTTTGTGCTTTTAACTTTTTAACATTTTTGGGACGTCGTTTTTTAAATTAGGCGTTGAGTTTTTTTTTTTTACCATGTTTTTTGACATTCATGAAATTTTAAGATTAGACATAAAAAATTTAAAAAACCAAAGGAATGGTCACTTTAAATTATGTGTGCTAGATGCTTGTCATATAAAGGCAAATTATTTTTAAATACCTTTTAAGTTTTGTTTGCCATGAATACAGCAGATATAACTGTAAAAAGACAGGTATCTTTTTTAAATCTAGTTTGTTAATAATAATGGATGAATTTTGATAAAACTTCGGTTTCAAATTGATAAAACAGATTTCATTTTTCCAATTTGAATAATTATTTATCGGGTATTTCTGACTTTTTTAAAACAGTGCGGTGCAATATTAAAAAATTAGTGTGTAATATTCAACTTATATGGAATTTGCGTTAAAAACTATGTCGTCATGTTTTGTTCCTAAATAACGTATGCTTTTTCAGTTTGCTTACTCACTTGATTTGAGTACTGTTGTGAGGTCAACATTAAGTTTTATGACATCCTCGGATTATACACTGGATTCCTGATGCATGTGCAAACCGCACATGTCGACATAGACTCTGTGTTCTGTGCTCATCTCCCCGCATCATGAACATTATAATTATTTGTGTATATTAACAAACTGCAACCCCCTAATATTATGCTTTAGATCTTCTGTAAATTAAAGCGGAAAAAACTAAGGAGGTGCAGCGAAGCTAAAGAGCTAAAATATTGTTTAAAATTATTCTTTTCTTTGTGGTCTGTTTAATATTTAAAAAAACTTGGTAAACAAATAATTGTGATAAAATGTGTTATGACGTTATTCTTTAATTATTCATGAAATTTGTAAATTGTCTATGGAATTATTTTTTAATTATTCATGAAGGTGTCGGGACAATTGACCCCCAACCAAATTGACGCCCAGCGCTCTTTTAGACTGTTAGGCTTAGGTTTGGGGCTAATTTTAGTTTTATGTTAAAGCTTTGCTTTAGGCTGAAGTGGGGGCTTAGGCGTCGGCTTCGGCTTAGGCTCAGGGGGTTTAGGCGGGGGGCTTAGGCTTAGGGGTCTTAGGCTGGGGGCTTAGGCGGGGGCTTAGGCGTGGAAGGAGTTTAGGCTGGGGCTTAGGCGGGGTGGGGGCATAGGCGCAGGGCATGGGGAAGGTTTATGCTGAGGCTTTAATTTAAAGGCCTTAGGACAAGCCTAAAACAAACAGTGCTGGGGGTCAATTAAAACATCACTAGTGTGAAAAATAACGAAAGATAAACAGATACAACATGTGCACAATAAAAGTTTTATATCCTTGTTTACCTGAAACCAAACTAAATAACGATTAAAAAAACAAGTTTAAGATTAGTTTACTTGTCACACAGACAATTTTAAAATTTGCTCAATTAACCATCTGATTTTAAATTTGCTTAAAACCAAAAACATGCGGCGTATACTTTCCGATCGAAATTGTTTAACTTAAACATCGATTTTCTCCAAATTTTCGCTCAAGTATGAGAGAGAGAATGCTCTCAAGTATAGTGAAACAAGGATTTGCTTTATATATGTTTTTTTGCACCCAAGGCGGGTATACGGGCGAGGAAAAACTTCAAATCGATAGGTGGCCTATACCCGAGTTAAATTAATTTGGATAATGAAATTTTCGATCGCTCTCGGCCCGAGAAAATTTTCTTCCTCGGCTCGCGAAGAGATTTTTAAAATCCAGCGTTCCCACGAAAGTATCTTGCAAACCACGTACGCAATATTTTTTAAGTCGTCAGTTACATATTTATTGTTTCGGTCAAAATGGGTTCGCAATCGTCCAGTGCCGATCCACTTGGCGTTACTTACGATTTTAAGGTGAAAATAACTTTTGCACAAAAGTTAAATTAAACTGTTTTAGTCTTTAAAACGCGTTGTTTTTAACTATAAAATTAAAAACTACTCTTTGAGTAAAAGGAATGATTAAAGATTATGCTGCTTGTTTGGGAACTATCATTCACATCGATGTTTTCGCCATTAGAAAAAGGAGAGCGTTCCTAAATTGAATTTAATTTGTAAAATACTCCGATTCCATAGTCAGCGTTTTATAAAAGTTGGTTCATACTTATAAAAAAACGTCCTCTTTGGACAAAGTGCAAAGGAGAAAACTCCTTTGGACTTTGTCCAAAGGACAAATAGAGCGTCAAAACGTCCTTTGGACTTTGTCCTTTGGATGTTGTCCAAAAGACAACTTTTTTGGCCTTTGGACTTTACCCTTTGGACTTTGTCCAAAGGACAAATTTAAAGTAGCATTAATACTTCGTCCAAAAGAAAAAGTCCAAAGGACGTTTTGACTTGTCCCATGAGCGTTTCGGCTTGTCCAAAGGACGTTTTGGCTTGTCCAAAGGACGTTTTGACTTTTCTAAAATTGTCTTTTGGAGTTTGTCCAAAGGACGTTTTGTCATAAGCACCCACGAGCTCATCCTCAATAGATTAGAAAAGTCTATTCATGTATTTTGTGTGAAAGTGTGCAATTCTGTTATCTTTTTTTAAAAAAAATTAATGCCGAAACAAATATCAGCATTATTAAGTCGCGTAATGGAACTTGTTCTACGAAATTATTGTTACTAACGCAAGTTTGTGTTGGAAGTAGTAATGTTCCCTCGGTTTTTGGAACTCAAAAACTCCGCCATAATTTGTTTTCAAAATTTGTTAAAAACGTTTAGAAGAGTTTAAAAATGCAGCTGAAGTAACTAAAAACATATGTTAGTTACTTAAAAACATATGTTAGCTTTAGATTATTCATATAAAAGGTAAAGCTCCGGAGCTCTGGTGGACTTTTCTTTTAAATGGCCAGATCTCCTGAACATGACATTTAAGGGTAGGAACACCACTACTTGGAGCACACTAGGTTGGAGCCTGTTTAGGTAGACATGCCCCTTTTTAGACAGCCCGATATGCTTTTGTTGCGTCTGGTTTCTCGAAAAACCCATGAAAAACGAGTGAGTTTACAAGATTTATATCGGGTAAAGAAAGACGCTGTTTATATCGGGTAAATTTTTTTTCTGCGAGGACTAATTTTTACGTTTCTTACCTGCTTCCCTACTTAATTTACAGAAGTGTTTCGAAATACCGGTTTTCGGAGCTTCGGAGCATCCTCAGAACTATAGGAATCCTGAGCTTTACCCTATTTTTGTCCTAATTTCCTAAATAATTAGAGTGTAACGCCATGTATTATTCTAAAATATTTTTGAAAATATTTGTATAGCTTTTTAAAATATTAACAATATGCAGTTCTAAAAATTTGTCTATGCAGTAATCGATTAGAGGGCCGGTATTACTGGACTTAATGGAAGCGTGAAAATATTTCGTGAAACCCTGAAAACTACAGTTCTAATGCGGAATTATATGTTTTAATCTGAAAACGCCCGTAAAAAAGTTTTATGCCAGAAAGAAATAACTGAAAAAATCTGCATATGCATAGTGGTGAAAGTTATTTTATACCTCGTTGTATTGACCGGATGAAATGTATTTTATTCTTTTTATTTTAGTATACATACTTTTTATCAGTAAAATTATATCAAAAGCAGTTTCATCATTATATTATTATATACAGCAAAATTTAACACCCATTAAATAGCTCCTAATTAAAAAAATGAGTAAAATGGTTCTTTTAATTTGTCATCGCCATGGCAAGAAGAGCCACATCCATAGGTGTTTTTTTTTGGGGGGGGACAGAGGGGTCCACCCCCCTAGAGCCAAAATTTTGGACCCCCCTAAAAAAAATCCAGGGGCCCTCCCTGCCCCCCAAAGCTCGAGAGCGGTGCGGCCTGACCCCCCTAGCGAGGCTGACCCCCTTCCCCCCTCCCGACCAATTTGGAAGTAAATTTTTTATTTTCAGTCAAAACACGGTTTTTTAGTTAAAAACAGTGTTTAAATACACTTTTTAGGCCTGAATAGGCGGTTTTAGTACATAAAATTCAATATTAGACCTAAAAACACTTAAATTATTGAGTTAAAAAAATTTTGTTAAAAAATTGGACCCTCCTGACCCCCCTAAATTTGAAATCTTGCACCCGGGGTCGACACCTCCTAAAAAGCCAGGGGGTCAGGACCTCCCTGGACCCACCCTAAAAAATTTTGGCCTTCCGCCCGGGGGTGGAGCCCTCCACTAGCGGACCCGACCAAAAACACCTATGGCCACATCATGTATAATCTACTATTGATCTTCTGATAAATATATATATATATATATATATATATATATATATATATATATATATATATAAATATATATATATATATATATATATATACAGCGAATCTGCTTTTAAAGGTTAAAAAAGTAAAAGCCATTTGTATTAGGAATTGGGACATATTCTGCCGTAGCCGCGGCAGATTGTGGTATTAGAAAGTTAGCATTTTTTGGTAGAAATCATAGCTGAGCAGGGGGGTTATAATACCCCCAAAAAAAAATCCCGATTATAACACCTCCTCTAAAATTTGGGATGTCCCAGTACTAAAAATGGGGTATTTGAGGTATACCCCAAAATTTTTTTTGGGACACCCCCCAAATTTCGGGGGTCGGGTATACCCCCCAAAATCCGAGAGGCTGCCTACCTATGGTAGAAATACATAGGCAAAAAACCATAAGTCATACACCAATCCGTTATATAACGACTGGCTTCCTAAATTACAAAAAATGTGATTTTCAACAGTGAACTGTATTTACAACAATCTGTTTTAATTTATTTGTTTTGCTGTGGTAGCAATTTTGCGAGTCGTCGTCCTTAAACACATTACACCTTTGAAAATAAAGGAACCATTTTTTAATTATAGTATTACAGTATAATACAATTACCATATTACATTTTGCACCGAAAATCAAACAAATTAATTAACATTCAGATTTAAAAGGCAATAAGACGTATAATCGAGATTTTTTGGGCATAGGTACTATATGAAAAAGAAATTTTACTGCTGTGCTGGTATAAGATATTAACGAAAAAATTAAAAAAAATATGCTTTGTAGCATACATGGGCAAGTTGGTCCGGAGTGGGGGGGTTAAACCCCAAAATAGCGGGGTGGGGCGGGAATGAAAATTCCAGAAACGCAAAATACCCATATCATTTTTTCTGGAGTGCATTTTACCTATATCGTTTTTCGATTTTGAAGAAAAAAATAGGTAAAAAACGCTATTTTTAGGTCAAAAAGCCTTTTTATTGCATTTTTTAGCTTTTGATTGTTTAAAACATACATTTTAACCTCAAAACTTAAGTTTGGAGGCAGTTAGAAGTCATTTCAAAGACATTTTTTTCTTCATTTTTCCAAAATTGGGGGGGGGGGGTTAACCTTTTCTCCCCCCCCAATTCTGAGTGGGGGGGGGGGGTTGGTTAAACCCCCTTCTCAGAATTGGGGGGGGGGAGGTTAAGTTAACACCCCCACCCCAACCCTCCGTGCCCATGTATGCTTTAGTGATATTTCTATCCTTAAAGATCGTGCTTCTGAGCTTCGCCCCTTATATTTTAGATTACTAAGTTAAAATTCGTATTTTTGGGCTTTATATTTTTAAATAAACATAATTTTTAAACGGACGCGTTTACTGACGAAAATTAAGATCTTCGCGTAGAACGAAATATTCTTTCGGACCGGGGCATATACCTATTCTAAGTAGCGTGGTATTTGGCGTTCATATTTCCCGCTTGCGGAAAAGTTGGAAAAACACCCTAGCACGATATTTGCTGCAATCCAATTAATATTTCGATTTTTTTCGAAAGCGAACAATTCCTTCCTGGTTATATTGGCTCGTACAGTCAGGCCTACAAAACCTCCCCGTTTTACAATTGAAAATGCAGAACTCCCAAAATTAAAATAAAATTTTGCCACAGAAACTTTTAATCATATTTTTCGATACAGGTGAAATATTGAGGTTACAGAGCGGATAGTTGCACTCTACACCCATAGGTGTTTTTGGTCGGGTCCGCTAGGGGGGGGGGTCCACCCCCGGTGGAAGGCCAAAATTTTTTACGGGGGTCCAGAGGGTCCGGACCCCCCTGGCTTTGTAGGAAGGGTCGACCCCGGGTGCGAGATTTCAAATTTAGGGGGGGTCAGGGGGTCCAATTTTTTAGCAAAATTTTTTAAACTCAATAATTTAAGTGTTTTTAGGTCTAATATTGAATTTTATGTATTAAAACAGCCTATTTAGGCCTAAAAAGTGTATTTAAACACTGTTTTTAACTAAAAAACCGTGTTTTTGACAATAAATTAAAAAAAATATACGTCGAAATTGGTCAGGGGGGAGGGGGGTCAGCCTCGCTAGGGGGGATCAGGCCGGACCGCTCTCGAGCTTTTGGGGGAGGGGGACCCCTGGATTTTTTCTAGGGGGGTCCAACATTTTGGCTCCAGGGGGGTGCACCCCTCTGTTCCCCCCCAAAAAAACACCTATGTCTACACCCTTCAAAACACACTATATACCTAACCTGTTAAATCTTTATGGTCAATTAAAAAAATCAAGTGACGTCTTACGTGTTTAAAGTTGAGTCCAAACCAATTTTTTAACTTTATGACAAGCGTCTGAAATCTTTTAAATTTTATAAAAAAATCAGATACAATTTATTCACTTTTATGCTACTTTTTTAAAACCTTAATCTTCATGCGTAAAATAAATTTTTGAAAACGAAATTGTTCATCAATTTAAAATTACGGATTTTATAGACAAGATTTTTTTTCACGTTTTTCGTAAATACGTTTTCGAGCTTATAAAGTTTACTATGTTAACGCAAAATCACAGTTCACTTATCTTAAGACAGTAAAAACATTGGAAATTAATTTTAATCAAGCAGAAATTATTTATTATTTACTTGGATATTTAAAAATAGTAAAATATTTCAAAAACACAAGTATACACGCAAAGACTATTAAAACAAGTAAAAATGGGTAAATCAAAAATAATACCACTAATTTAACACAAAAATCTCTCCAATTCAAGTTTTGAGGGCTAATTAACTATTTTGTATACGTGTTTATGATTTAAGTAATACATCAAACCTGTAAAAACAGGATTAAAGTTATATTGAAAAAACAAATGCTTAAAAAGAACTTACAATTATGCTTAATCCTTAATTATAAATATAATGAATTTTACTGATTTTTTAAAAACAAAATTCCACGGATTATTTTTTTGTTAAAATTTAGTATTTCTTTTAATATTGTAATATCATATTACTTATACAAATTTTTGGCCATTGTGTACACATAACTTAGGCGTCCAATGATCCAGTTTTTTACTTGTTTTTTTAAATTAATTAATCAATAATTTTTACAATACAAAAAGGAATTTTAGAAAAGCAATAATTAGCATAATATAAAAGCGGACACGAAAAACTTTTATGTTTCACAGTGGGAAGATATTTTAGTAGAATAAGGCATCTCTAAGCTAAAACAAATACTTTCTAGGTTTTTAAATTCTGAGTGCCATACATGGGCAAGTTAAAAAAGTCCTGAATAGTATTGTGGTCTTGTGTATTTAGAAGTTAAAAAGTAAATATATACAACAAAAAGCGTCCATAAATACAAACAATTGTTTTTAAAAGTGTAGAGTAACATAAAAACCAAGATGATTCATTTTGTGTTGTACGTGTGTTTGTGTGCTTGTTTGTTAAAAGTTTCCAAAAAATATGCAGTGAGAGTATTTTTATTTGTTCCTAGAAGGCTCGGTAATTTTGAGACTGAAAGGGTGGACTTCACTACGCTTTTCTTTTTTTAACAATCTATATCTAACCCTCTTCTTGGGACAACTATGGAGGGTAGAGATATTGGCGGAGGGTATCGGTACCGTAAACTTTGCAGTGACTTTCTTATTTTCTCAACAACAATTTGCCCATGTATACACCTGGAGTCAGGAGCAATTGATAATAATGTATTCAAAAAATATTTTAAGCATTTCGACGGAAACCAACTCTAACTAATGACACAAAAAACGGTAGTCAGGACTACCACAATAACATAACAAATATTGTACAAAGAAATCTTACCTTCAGTCGAGATAAAAAACCCAAGACTTCTTAAAAATACGAATTACAGATTTCAGGCTTATTTCTGTAACACCAGAAAAGCATACTTCCATATAAATATTAATTCCTTCTGCGTCAAAGCAGTCGCACATTTCAAAGTTTTTTCCAAAAAAAGCGGGAAATTAAAATATAGGAAAATCCGACTAGCAACCGTAAGTATTCATTTATATGAGGAAGAAAAAACAGTTTAAGGGGGTGGAGGACTCACTCCAAATATTCCCACCAGCCATGTTCGCTTCCTTCGCTGCAGTGGTCCAACAGCACTTTCGCACGAGACTCGCAGTACCTTCAATTAAATATATTTCTTATTATTTATCTTATATTTTATTGAGGTTAAATTCCTTTACTAAAGAGTAAGAGTTTTAAATAACTCAATAATTCCCGTCTTGATATTTAGTAATCAGTTTTATACGAAAAAAATTGTTTAACTAATCCAATAAAAAAACAAAAATAAAAAATAATAAGAGATTGTAATAAGCATTTTAAATAAAGTTTAATTGCTCACCGGTATTTATCCTGAACTTTTTGTTTTAATGTTGCAAGATTTTCTTTTTCCAAATCTCTTTCCAAAAATTCACTTAATTGCTCGGTTGCCATTTCTAAATCCTTCTGATTGTCCTAAACACAAAAATTTTTAACATAATAATATTTTTAACAGCGACAACAATCAACAATGAATAAAATATTATTATACTTTATTCGCCACGATAAACTGCGCTAAAAAATTCTTTGCGGCAATAATAGCCAGGGACGTAGCCAGAGTTTCATTTGGGGGGGGGGGGCGGACTGTAGTACAAAAAAAAATTTCGGGGGGGGGGGGCTCCGCTCCCCCGAAATTTCGGGGGGGGGGGGGGGGCGGAGCCCCCCCTTAATTTTTGAAAACGTTAAAAACCAGGGATAAACGTAGATAAAGCTGTATAATACACTGTTTTTGGCCTAATAACCTATTATCTAATGTTTTTAGCGGTAAAAACATGTTTTCTTAGTTAAAAATTACATAAGCAAACATTGGCAGAGCCTGGATTTTACAAAAAAGGAATTTAGAGACGTTAGTTTCAGACCGCTTGGTTAAACCCACATTGTAAACCATAGCACATGAGCAGCATCTCGGCTCCATGTTTTCTAGGGTACTTACCTATATGAAAAAAATCCGAGCCAATGCTATAGGCGGTACATAAATCAACCAATATGATTGTTTGTTCTGCTTTCTGTGTGGTACTTATTACTTATAAAAATTATTGTACTAACTTTGAAATAACATTAGCATCAGGCAACATAAATAACGAGATATATATGTATGTATACTATAGAAAGTGACCGTTGAGCGAAGCGAAACGGAACAAATTTTTGGTTTTTGGGGGTCCATTGGGGTACTAAAATTATTTTAAAGTTTGGCGCCGAGCGATTAGCGAGGCGCTAGAAAATTTTGAATTTTTAGCCTCTGAAAACCCCCAAATTTTATTATCTGGCGACCATTTCGGGGGGAGGGCGGCCGCCTCCCCCCGCCCAACCACTATCCTTATTTTTCTCTTTGTACGACCGTTTTTGGGGAGGGGGGCGGCCGCCCCCCCCCCCCCCCCTGGCTACGTCCCTGATAATAGTCGCTTTTTACTGCACGGATAAGGCGTCATCAGAATGTATCGTCTTTGCGCTTACGAGAGTAAAATAAATAACTAAAATAAAAAAATAAACTTTTTACTTTCTAGCACAAAATAGTAGTTTATAGCCGAATAAAAGGAATTATTATAGGGTTTTAGACATAAAATGTAGAAAATTGTATTCTCAGCAGTCTGGTAAATAAATCGATATTTTATTACTATAGTTAATACAAAAAGATTATGTATAAATTTAAAAACTTAAAGGTGCGGTGCGAATTCAAACTTTTTGTCTTCGATTTTGATAAATTTTTGGGAAAACATTACAACTGCCTCCTATAGCCCACATAAATTTTTTTCAAGAAAATGTCTCCAGTGGTTCAGGACCCCCAAAAATGGCGTTTTTCGACAAATCTGTAACTGACAATTGGTATAACGATTTACGTTACAAATTATAGATTCAAAAAAACGGATACTTTCTACTTTAATTTGATACCTTGATCGTTAAGACTGGTTCAATATTTGTCGAAATATTGCGTTAGCGTTGCCTGTACAAAAAACCCGCAACTTTTTTTGTGAAAAACACCAAACGACAGCAGTGATTTTGTGAAGTTTGCCCAACATTTCTTTCCTTCACTTCGTTTTTTTAGCGAAAAAACCGAGGGTTTTTTGCACGAAAAAGGCAATATCTAAAGAAATATTGCATCAAACAAATCTTATCAAATCTTAACTATCAAGGTATCAAATTAAAGTAGAAAGTAGCCGCTTTCTTTGAGTGCATAATTTGTAACGTAAATCGTTATACCCATTGAGCAATCTTTCACGGACAGACTTGTTAAAAAACGCCATTTTTGTGGAGTCATAACTCCTCCTGAACCACTGGAGATATTTTGTTGAAAAATTTTTGCGGGCTATTGGGGGCAGGCGCAGGGCTAAGGTTTTCACAAAAAATCATCAAAATCGAAGACAAAAAGTTTGACTCTGAACCGGACCTTTAAGTGAGCATATGGTGCGTACAAACAGATACAATTGTGCTCTCTGTCAGTCAGAATGTTTATTGAAGCCTTTAGTTCTAGTTTTCAATATTTTTTAAAAAATTGTTTAGGAAACCTTAAAGGTGCGGAGTCAAACTTTTTGTCTTTGATTTTGATAATTTTTTGTGAAAACCTTACCCTTGCACCCAATAGCACACAAAAATTTTTGCAACAAAATATATTCAGTGGTTCAGGAGTTATGACCCCACAAATATTGCGTTTTTGACAATTCTGTACGTGAAAAATTGCTAAACGGGTGTTTTTTTTTGCATTTTTTTTTACCTGCGGTTGTGTTACTGAAAAGCTGACAAGATCAAAAAAATCAAGCTAATTCTTAAATTTGCGGCTCAGATGTTTACCGTATCCAAATAAACTTTTTATTTTCGCTGAAAGAAAAAATAAGATCAAAAAATCAACAGCGGTGACAATGCTATTATTAAAACTAAATTGATAATATTTTTAAAAAGAAGAATTCTAACGCAAGTTTTTTTGGTATAAACTCCATGAATTGCCGTCTGTTTAGACCACCAGTGAAAATGAATTATTAGTAAACAAAAGACTTACTAGTGTGATATAACATTCATTTTTGTAAAGGGGGTATCATTTTTTTATTAAACCCATAAGGTTTAACCAAAAGGATACCTACTCATTGCATTTTAAATTATGCCTCAGGTGTTCTTACATTATGCGAAAGTTAATAAATAAATAAATAAATAAATAACGATTTAAGTTACAAATTATGTGCTCAAAGAAAGCGGATGTTTTCTACTTTAAATTGATACCTTGATCTTTAAGATTGGTGCAGTATTTGTCGATATTGCGTTTTTTGTACAAAAAACCCTCGATTTTTTCGCTAAAAACACGAAGTGAAGGAAAGAAAGGTTGGACAAATTTCACAGAATAACTGCCGTCGTTTGGTGTTTTTAATGAAAAAGTTGCGGGTTTTTTGTACGGGAAACACAATGTTTCGACAAATACTGCACCAATCTTAACGATCAGGGTATCAAGTTAAAGTAGAAAGTAGCCGCTCTCTTCGAATGCATAATTTGTAACGTAAATCGTTATACCCATTAGGCAATCTGTCACGTACAGAATTTTTTTTATTTTCAAATTTTGATTATTTTCTGCGTACAGAATTGTCAAAAAACGCTATTGTGGGGGGTCATAACTCCTAAATCACTGGAGATATTATGATGAAAAAATTTTTGCGGGCTCTTGGCGGCAGGGGTAATGTTTTCACAAAAAAATAATGAAAATCGAAGACAAAAAGTTTGACTCCGTACCGCACCTTTAAGTATTTTTTTAATACCAAAAAGACTGCAACAAGGCACATCCCTTTAGCTGTAGCATACATCGGCACGCACGGGGGTTACCGGTTAACCCCCTCAAATTCTGAGATAGGGGGTTTAATCCCCAATACTCAGAAGTGGGGGGAAAGGTTAACCTTCCAATTTTGAAGATTAAAGAAAAAAAATGTCTTTCAAATGACTTTTAACTGTCTTCAAACTTCAGTTTTGAGGTCAAAATGAATGTTTTAAACAATAAAAAACTCAAGAATGCAAAAAAGAGTTTTTTGACCTATAATTGGCGTTTTTTATATATTTTTTTCCTCAAAATCTAAAAACAATATGGGTAAAATGCGCATGCACTCCAGAGAAAAAACGATATGTGTAAAATCCATTTCTCGAATTTAACCCCCCCCCCTATTATTAAAAAATAAATAGGGCTTACTTCAAAAATGATGACTTGGTTGGTTTTCTGCAGGTAGTAGGCGAAGACGTAAGTGTACATGAGTGTGAGTCTAGACTGGCACAGGATGTCCACAGCCTTCTTGAGGAACTGGACCTCAATCCAACTCATGCTCTGCTGCTGCATCTGTTCCATCTTGTTTTTTACAGTTGCGTACAGCTGAAATCACCTTTTCAGTTATACATAAACAGAGAGCCACAATTTTGGCAGGCAGCTTTTTATTGCCTCTTTATAAAATTTACTACTTTCCTCCAGGGCAGAATTAGTTGTCTTATACAAGACTTCTAACATGTTTATAGCTTTACATACGAGGGATTTTAGCTGCCTTTGCTCGGTTTCCTATATGTCTTTTACAGTGCTACCGATTTAACTTAATCAGGTTCGATAATTCTCTTTTTTTACAGTGATATGGTTAACATATCCCTTATGGTTAGGATCATGAGTCTTACAGGTTTTTGGGGCACACTTATCTCTTTGAGCGATCCAAAAAAAAAACCCAGTAACTTTTGTTTGTTAGAGCTAAGAAAAAGATTATAACACGAAAGAATGTTGACCGCATTAAATTTTTTTAGCCAAAACTTCTCTCGAAAAATCGATATGCAAAATTTTGTGTGACTTTTTAACAGTATTATTCTATTAGCAGCGAAGGCTGAAATTTCTTTTTACCCTGAAAGAAGTCATCTTTAGTTATTTTTATTTAAAAGATTTGATAATCCTTGAGTATTGCAATGCTGAAACCAGTTCACCCGTTGTTTTTTTTGTTTGAAATTCGAAACGGTTTTTAATAAAATTAGTCTAAAATAAAGTATTCTATCTAAACAAGGACTTTTTTATAGCTTTTTTTGGGCCCTCTGAAACGCATTTGATCGCCTAAAATGCAATATCAACACTGTTGCTGGGTGGAAAACTCAAGTTTTCGTAATTATTAATCAAATCAAAGAGATTTATTTTTGACTTAAATAACAACGTACGACAAGGACGACTGTTCTTTTTGTTTAATTTTTGCAAAAGACACACAAAAAAATATATACTAAAAAATTACCAACTTTTAATGATGAAAGCCAGGAAATATCAGACATGTGCACTGCCCCTCCCCTTTCCTTGCGTTTTATTGGGGGGGGGCAATCCAAAATGGGGGGGCAGAGGGGAGTAGTTTTTTAAACGGGGGGGGGCGCAAGCCGGGGGGAAAGGAAAAAAAAGAAAATAAGAAAAAAAAAAGAATAAAAAGAAGGAAAAAAGCAAAATTTATGTAAAAATAGGTCTAAAATGTCTCAAAATGCATTGAAATAGGCTAAACACTGCAAAAATTTTGCGATGATGGCGTCATAATAGGTCAAAAATGGATATTTTTTTTGGTTACTTTTCTTTTTTAGGTAGCGGGGGGAGGGGGCAATAAAACTGGGGGAGGGGAGGGAGGGCACAGCTACAAATATTCCGGGAGGAGCATTTCGAACTGTGCACAGGTCTGGGATCGCATTCTGACGCGCGGTTAAAAGTTATCCCGGGATAACTGTTATTACGTGCTTAAGGATGCGAGTGAAAAATCAATTTTACCCAGGTTAAAACCGGAGTAAATTTTTTTTCCATTGTTTTAAGGATAAGAATTTATTCAACTCGAGAGGTGGGTAAATATTTTCTTCCGTTGGATTAATTTAATAAAAAATAAAATACGCGCATTTTTTATTTTGCGCGGTGGTTTTGCAGCGGGAGAAAAAAAATCATTGCATTCATTTTCACTACCATATGCGGCAGTTTTATTATATATATAATATATATTTTTTTAATTTTTAATGGAATGGATTTATTGGGGTAAATATAAGTGTCTCTTCAGAATGCGACCCCTGAACTAATAATCCTTTTCACCGTTTTAATTTAGCTTTAAAAATAAATTAAAAAAAAGAATACCTTATGTTCAAATTTTCTGCTTTGTATGTGATTCATATATCTGTTACAATAATGAAGATACCGCTGTAACGCGGCTCTGTGCTTCTAAAACAATTTTTTGAGACAACTATGATTAAATGTAAATGTAGAGCTTTTTTGTTATATACTTTTTACGCATTTTTAACATTTTCAAGCAAATTTTGATTATTTCTGTAAAACCTGTACGGGGTAATGGTAGTTATAAAACTAAAGATACTTCTAGTTCAATATACTTTTCAGTAAGATATTTAAAATTCTGTTAAATGTCGTGAATAGATTATGGTAATAAACATAGTAGGTTATTTTTGTTATTGCATTGCTTTGTCCATAGATGAACAAGGAAGGGGGGGGGGTAGGGTGGGGTCCATCCCCCCTAGCCTTGAAATTTTGGGGGCTCCCTACTAGAAAAAAATCTAGGGGGTCCATCTCCCCGCCCCCCGAATTTTCCAATTTTTTACCCCTCACCTCCCTCTGGATTTTGAAATCTGAAGCCCACACTCCCCTCTCGAGAAAGTTTTAAGTACATTTTTATACTAAATTTTCAACCAAAAACGTGAATTTTTAACACAAATTTATGTTTTTACACCCTTTTTATACCTAAATATCGCTTTTTATTAAATAAAATGTAGTATTATCTTATAAAAAACTATACCCCCTCTAGGTTTTAAAATTTTTCACCCCGGGTCGACCCCCCCTAGAAAGCTAGGGGGGTTCTACCTCCCCTAGGACCCCCTCCCCCCTAGTTTTTTGACCGTGTTTATCTATGGCCATAAAAAGCTAGGGGGGTGTTTACTCCGGGTAAATGAAATTTCAAAATCTAGGGGGGGACCTAGGAGGGGTCGAACCCCCCTAGCTTTCTAGGGGGGTCGACCCGGGGTGGAAGATTTTGAAACCTAGAGGGGGGCAGGTGGGGTCCAATTTCCGAAACAAAATATTTTTGTACCATTAAATGTTTAATAATAGTTTTTTTATAAGATAATACTACATTTTATTGAATAAAAAGCGATATTTAGGTATAAAAAGGGTGTAAAAACATGAATTTGTGTTAAAAATTCACGTTTTTGGAAAGAAATTTAGTATAAAAAAGTACTTAAAATTTTCTCAAGAGGAGAGGGGGAGGGTCAGATTTTCTGAAAATTAGAGGAGGGGTAAAAAAATTCGAAAATTTAGGGGAGAGGGGGGAGGTGGCCCTGGATTTTTTTCTAGGGGAGGGCCCAAAATTTCGAGGCTAGGGGGGTGGACCCCACCCTACCCCCCTTGTTCATCTATGTCTATGGCGGTGTCCCGGAAGCTCCCATAACTGAGTATAGCAGGAGGCAGGGTGGGATCATAGGTGAGAAAGGGGGGGGGCAGGGTGGGGTCCACCCCCCTCGCCTCGAAATTTTGGCCCTCCCTACACGAAAATCTAGGGCCCCCCCTCCCCCAAATTTCATAATTTTTTACACCTGACCCCACTCTAGATTTTGAAATCTGACCTCCCCCTCCCCCCTCGGGAAAATTTTAGGTACCTTTTTTATACTAAATTTTCTTCCAAAAACGTGAATTTTCTTCACCTATTCATGCTTTTACATCCTTTTTATACATGAATATGGCTTTTTATTCAATAAAATGTAGTATTATCCTAAAAAAAGAACAATTATTAAAGTTATTATGGTTTAAAACTGTTTTGCTTTGGACACCGGACCCCACCTGACCCTCCTCTAGATTTCAAAATTTTGCACCCCGGGTCGACCCCCCCTAAAAAGCTAGGGGGTCCGGACCCCCCTGGGACCCCTCCTAGAATTCAAAATTCGATTTACCCCGGGTAACCACCCCCTCTAGCTTCCCCGACCGTGCTCACCTATGGGTGGGATTCAGCGCCACAGCCTCTAAAATTTTGGTACCCCCCAAAAATACCTAGGCCTCCTGCCCAAAATTTCTTACCCTTATGAAATTTTTAAATGGACCCTTCTTCAGTCACTTTTTGGTAAAAAAAACAATACTTTTGAGCACTCTTTGTACCTAAATAATTTATTTTAGTCTATGAAATGCATTATTAGTCCTAAAAAACATACGTGAGCAAGTTGGTCCGGAGTGGGGGGGTTAAACCCCAAATTAGGGGGAGGGGGTTAAAATCCGAGAAACGCAAAATACCCATATCGTTTTTTTCTGGAGTGCATTTTACCCATATCGTTTTTCGATTTTGAAGGAAAAATAAGTAAAAAAACGCTAATTTTAGGTCAAAAAGCCCTTTTTGCATTTTTGAGTTTTTTATTGCTTAAAACATTCATTTTGACCTTAAAACTTAAGTTTGAAAGCAGTTAGAAGTCAATTTAAACACACTTTTTTTCTTCATTTTTCCACAATTGGGGGGTTAACTTTTTCTCCCCCCCCCCTACTTCTGAGTGGGGGGTTAAACCCCCCTTCTCAGAATTTTTGGGGGGGGGGTTAACCCCCCCAACCCCCCGTGCCCATGTATGCTAAAAAACCTTAAAAGACCTTTGTTTCGAAACCGGAAATGTTAGAGCCACAGCCATTCCCTCCTTAAGATTTCATACTCGTTTACTCTGAGACGAACCAAAAAAACCTAGGTGGTGGTGGTAAAACCCGCTTAGCTTTTAAAGGGCAATTTACTCGTAGTATAACTTCCCTAGTTTGGCATTTCAGTTTAAGATATGATAATTTCAAGAACGACAAAATTAAATCTGCTATTTGATAAATCTCTACTTTATAATAGGAATTTATAAACTAAACAAAATCAAAACATTTACTTCTTGCGTATCTCTTGCGTTTTTAGCTTGCGTGTCATCATACCGGTTGCAATTATACCTAAAAAATTAAGAATTGCGTCTGAAAATTATTTTTTTTTAAATTTTAAATCAAAATACGCCATATTTAAAAACATTAATAAAGCTTTAGGTAGGCAAATATTTTTAAAGGAATTTAAAATTAATTTTATTTGAATTAAAAATCAACATTGTAACAAAAGGAAGTTAAAATATTATTGGAATTTTCTCATTTTTAATTTAAAAAAAACTATTACCAGGAGCTTCCGTGAGGTTCCCAAGGCCCAAGACAAATCCAACAAAATTCTTGTTTACAACTTGTATTTTTACAGCTCATGTGATTGCATCCGCCATCTTTTTCTATTGTTACATGACACTTTGGGCACTCCTAAAAATTAAATTAAACTAACTTGCAATGAATAAACTACCAACAACGACAAACAACTACTACACATTCTACATACACATCTCTTGGAAGGTAGCAACAGTAAGAAGTTATTTGTGTTAAATACAGAAAAAATCGAGTTCCGTCGTTCATAACGCGACAATATTAAGGACAAAAACTTCCTTTAAATGAGATTGAATCAATAACCGAACCAATTAACCAGAATATTAAACCATTTTATTAATTTATTTGAATGTTTTTGCTGCATAATATTGCTGGTGCACGTGGAGGCAAGTGGATGTTATGATAAACTCCCCCATTGCTCTTGGTAATCCGTTATAATATTACTTACTTTCGTATTAGCAGCCAACCAGTTACTCGTCTCACTATCGTCATTACATTTTTTGATCCAAAGAGACAGGAGGCGACAATTGGCCGGTTCGTGCCATTCATTACCACACGCAAAACTAAAAAAATGGTAAAAAAGAGCTTCTCACCAAGTTTTGTATTTTTGTTTTTTTTCGAATTTGTTAAAAAACATTAATTTTGTGTTCCGTAAAATTTGTAAGTTATAAAAATTAAATAGAAAACTTATTTTACATCTGAAACAAAGCCATTTTTACTGCTGATTTCACAGACCTGTGCAGAGTCGGGCGATGTTGTAAAAGCAAAAACATAAAAAAATCTGTATTTTGACATATTTTTTAGCAATAATTTACCTAATATACATTTTTTTTACTTTTCGTTTAAAAAAATGGCTCGTTGTGCCCCTCCCCCTTTCTTTAAACCTCGGACTTGGAGTACATTACACAGACACAGGTCTGGATTTCTTGAATTAATTAACGCTATAATGCGGTTATTCATCGAAACAAGGGTGTAGCAGGAATTGGAGGAGGTGAGATTTTAGGAGCGCAAGAAACGGTGTAAGTAAGAATTTGGAGGTTCCACAGGAACAATTTTTATAAAATTTCTCGTACTTTGGTTTGCGCTCGATTATTATACCTCTTTATTAAAACGTCGAATACTTCTGGCTGATATCAATGTATTTTCATAAATTTTTGGGCATAAAAAATTCACGAAGGGTTTTTAAGTTTATGTATTTTTTAAGTCTTTGTTATTAGCTTTAAATACATAAAAATAGTAAGCGATTAAGCTAGTTTCTTTTTAAGTAAACTCTTCTAAAAATGCTAAAAACGGGTTTTATGGGACAGTACATTTAAAATGCTCGTCCGCTTTTGGTAGCCAATCTATTTTTGACTGCATATTTTCCAAAGCACAGAAGACATTTGTTGTAATGGTAAAAATTAGGGAGTTTCTTAGGATTAATTTCTTCCGTTTCGTTTCTTTCAGTGTTTGATATCATACATTTATATTTTGTACTATTATCCAAGTCAACGAAGTTAATGAATATTAATTTTAACATAATAACTTCAGACAATAAAGTTTTTAACTTGTAGGTGACGACAAATTATTAAAAAATGAGTAAAACTTTTATTTTAGAAATCAAAGTTGTTAAGTTTTTCCTTGGTTTTTAAATAGACAAAATGAAGCATTGAAAGAAAATGATATTTTATTTGTACCACTACCAAACTAGCTGTTCATTAAAAATTTATTAATCATGTAATAATATACTTACCACATTTTAAAACCACACAAGCATACAACTGGCCGTACTTCAAAATGACTAACTTTGATCGCTCTACCACAATCGGGCCTTGAGCACCACCTGAGCAGTTTGTTGCACTGAAATTCAAAAAATGGAAAATAAACAAAAAGAATTTTATATTTCTAATCAATATAAAATTTTTTATTTACAAAAATATAGGGTTGCTCTAAAATTGCATTTGTAACCTTTTCTTGAAGTGGGTAGGGTAGCGAGCTTCGAGGTTATTAAAGATAATCTGCACCAGTGATGTTCCCCGGAGCTCCAAGCTCCGAAGCACAGCTCCGCTTTTAGAAGCTCCGGAGCAACCACCGGAGCTGCGCCTAATATTTAAACTAATTTGATGAATAAAAAAAGTGTAGTGTCATAGATCATTTTGTCAAAATTTCTTTGTAAACTTTTTTCCCAAAACTTATTTAAACGTCTTAAAACCTCAAAAAGAATAATTTTAATTATATTTAAAGCTTAAAACGCTCATTTATGGGGCGAAGCGCAGGACCTCCCTCCGCTTTGAATTGCCGGAGCTTCGGAGCATGATATTGGAGGTAGAAACATGACTAATTTGGACTTTGGTTGGTTTGGGTAATTTGGACTCTGGACAATCTTTATGATTGGTCGAGTCGGGACACGGTAGGAATGTTTAAAGTTACATGATTGTTAGGCCACCAAAAATTAAAATTACTTCCACAAAACTGTTGGTGATCAACTGATGATACCTTCTTTTTACTCTCTGGTCATCAATTATGTTCCTAAAAACAAAAAACCTTGTAATAAGTTTTAAAAAAAATTTTGGGGGAAAACTTTAATGATGCGAGCACTTCATATACCTACCGATAAAAATTTAAGATCCTAAGCTAAAGGAAAAGACGGCATAATAATTGTAAAAATGAAAACTTAAAGATCAGAAAAGAAAAGGCTGGTAAGGGTAAACCCAATTTTTCAACATTATTTCAAAAATCTTGTAAACCTTCCCCTTCGTGATCTAACTATACTTTTTTGATTCCTCGTTTTATTTTAAAAGCAAGCAAAATGGAAGGCGGATGAGGCATCATTGACTTTCTTAAAAACTGTAATAAAAAATAGTGAAAACTTTCATTTAAATAAATTGCAATGCAAAATTAAAAACAAGAGTTTCCTATGGATTTATTTTTATGCATTTTTAACTTTTAACTTAGGTGGTGCTGCCACCTAAGTTAAAATATAAATAGGGGCTTAGGGGCTGCTTTTTGATATCAATAGAATAAAGAGAAAAAATATTAGAGTAAATTAGATATAATAATAATATCAAAATATTTACATGGCAGTGTCATCGTCCACGAGTATGTCACAGTTCAAAGCTGCACAGGATATTGTCTAAAAAACAATATATTGTAACTCATGTTAAACATTAAATACTGGTTTCCCTAAATGATAATGTTAAAAACTATTGCAAGAATTATGCAAGCTTCAATTTTGTAGTTTTGCATATTTAGCGGAACTATTGGTGTTGTGTTTTATTTCATCTATGTAGCAATAC
>JASAMX010012435.1:0-13271 GCA_030248175.1 Microlaimidae sp. YZB2_3
TATGTTAGCCTTAACCGATTCGTATTGCTGTAATAATAAATGTTTTTTTTTTATTCTAGCAGTATTAATTTTTAGTTTTGCATGCTTAAATTAATCTTAAATATTTACTACTTTAACAAAAAAAGCATTTTTATCAGAATTAAAAATGATCATAGACCACACTTGTACAATTTAATTAAAGTATTACCGTTTGTTTAATTCTCATTTCTCCTCAAACTTAAATTAACTTTTATTAGTGATGGGCGGAACCGGAACTCCAAATTTTGCCTGAAACATCTGAAACCGAACTGCCCATCATTAACTTTTATTACATTACATGCAGAATATTATATTTGGCTCTCAAAAACATCAACTTTTACTGTTTAATGAGTAACACATTTTGAAACAATTCAATGTTTCGTATCAAGCTTGGATTTAAGGCCTCGACTTGGTTCACGTTTTAGCTTAATAAGCAGCTTAACAAAGTTCAAAAAACACAAGGATAGCAGTACCAAAATATGGAAAAAATAATTTTATTCAGGTACTGCTAAGTGTAAAGTTAGTTGTAAAATGTTTTCATTTTTTGTAGGATATAAGCTTGCTTACAACTATTTGAAATCAAAACGACTAGAAGATGCCATCGACACTTGTCACCGAGTTCTGGAGCTATATCCCAACTACCCGAAAATTAGAAAAGAAATATTGGACAAAGCCAGGGCCAGTTTACGAATGTGAAACGTATAATAATATTTATTATGATAACTAATTATTTCTATAAATTGTTGTTTCGTAATTTAATGAATGCTTTCTGGTAATAATGCGAAATCGAACGCAAAATTCCCTAAAATTTACCAAACAAATTAATTAAAATTTATTAAGTGAAAAACTGAAAATAAACAATAACAATATTTACAACAAAAGCCACAACGTTACACAAAAAATGATTAATAAAACTACAATCAATATTATCAGCAATGAGATAGATGACTTAAAAAACCTGAGAAACCAAAACGCAATTCAGAGGATTTATTTTTAAGAAAAATTTCTTCTTCATCTTAAAAAAACAAAATAGACTTATTGATAAAAACATTAAAAATGATATTTTAAGAGATAATCCTATACTTCAACACAAATATGCATGGTGGGTAGGGGGGGGGGGGGGGGGGGGGGGGGGGGGGGGGGGGGGGGGGGGGGGGGGGGGGGGGGGTGGGGGGGTGTGGTTTTTTGTTTGTGGTGTTTGTGTTTTTTTTTTTTTTTTTTTTATTTTTTTTTTTTTTGATTTTTTTAGTTTTTTTTTTTTTATTATTGGTTTTTTTTTTTTTTTTTTTTTTTTTTTTTTTTTTTTTTTTTTTTTTTTTTTTTTTTTTTTTTTTTTTTTTTTTTTTTTTTTTTTTTTTTTTTTTTTTTTTTTTTTTTTTTATTTTTTTTTTTTTTTTTTTTTTTTTTTTTTTTTTTTTTTTTTTTTTTTTTTTTTTTTTTTTTTTTTTTTTTTTTTTTTTTTTTTTTTTTTTTTTTTTTTTTTTTTTTTTTTTTTTTTTTTTTTTTAAAAAAAAAAAAGGGGGGGAAAAAAAGGATGGGAAGTAATTATATTCAAAAATTTTTAAATTGCCAACAAAACTGCTTAAATGTTGGAATTCCTGGGATACTTCGCCCCAAAATTTTAAAAGATTCAGTGTCGAATAAATCGTTAAAAATATGATTTGGAGAAAAAACTCATAAAATACAATAAACTGCCGGACTTTGCTCCTAAAATCAAGCACATCCACGCAGAGTGACTAAACCGTTATGTTCGACATCTCAGCATGATTGTAAAATTTTTGGCATTGTAAGATTGTAAAAGTACTTCACAGACACTCTAAAATTTTGGCGATTGCCCTAAAATAATTCCAAACACTAAAAACGTTAAAATGTTTTTTTTTTTGTTTGGGGGGAGGTAATTAAAAAAAATTCCTTTATTTTTGTATACGTCCAAAATTAAAGAATCTGTTCTACTTTACCAATTGTGATATGTTTCTTCTGCCGCAGAAGGAAACATAAGGATTTGTCTAAAACAAGTAACTAGAGTAATTCCGGCCTATTAACAGTCTTTCTAAACAGTCTTGTTTTGTTATTGTGTTTGATTTAATATTTTACTGTGTATTTTCATAGCGCTTCCTTGAGTTTTGATTTAAAATCAGTCCGAATTTACTCTAGTTTCAGACAAATCCTTATGTTTCCTTCTGCGGAAGAAGAAACATATCACAATTGGTGAAGTAGAACAGATTCTTTAATTTTGGACGTATACAAAAATAAAGGAATTTTTTTAATTACCTCCCCCCCAAACAAAAAAACTAATTTTAACGTTTTTACTGTTTGGAATTATTTTAGGGCAATCGCCAAAATTTTAGAGTGTCTGTGAAGTGCTTTTACAATTTTACAATGCCAAAAATTTTACAATCATGCTGAGATGTCGAACATAACGGTTTAGTCACTCTGCGTGGATGTGCTTGATTTTAGGAGCAAAGTCCGGCAGTTTATTGTATTTTATGGGTTTTTTCTCCAAATCATATTTTTAACGATTTATTCGGCACTGAATCTTTTAAAATTTTGGGACGAACTGTCCTAGGAATTCCAACATATAAGCAGTTTTGTTGGCAATTTAAAAATTTTTGAATATAGTTACTTCCCATCATACATGGGCAAGTTGGTCCGGAGTGGGGGGGTTAAACCCCAAATTAGGGGGGGGTTAAAATCCGAGAAACGCAAAATACCCATATCGTTTTTTTTCTGGAGTGCATTTTACCCATATCGTTTTTCGATTTTGAAAGAAAAATAGGTAATAAACGCTAATTTTAGGTCAAAAAGCCCTTTTTATTGCATTTTTGAGCTTTTTATTGCTTAAAACATTCATTTTGACCTCAAAACTTAAGTTTGGAGGCAGTTAGAAGTCATTTTAAAGACATTTTTTTTTCTTCATTTTTCCAAAATTGGGGGGGTTAACTTTTTCTCCCCCCCACTTTTGAGTGGGGGGGGGGTTAACCTCCCTTCTCAGAATTTGGGGGGGGGGGTTAACCCCCCAACCCCCCCGTGCCCATGTATGCTTCCCATCCTACCCACCATGCATATTTGTGTTGAAGTATAGGATTATCTCTTAAAATATCATTTTTAATGTTTTTATCAATAAGTCTATTCTGTTTTTTTAAGATGAAGAAGAAATTTTTCTTAAAAATAAGTCCTCTGAATTGCGTTTTGGTTTCTCAGGTTTTTTAAGTCATCTATCTCATTGCTGATAATATTGATTGTAGTTTTATTGATCTTTTTTTGTGTAACGTTGTGGCTTTTGTTGTAAATATTGTTATTGTTTATTTTCAGTTTTTTACTTAATAAATTTTAATTAATTTGTTTGGTATATTTTAGGGAATTTTGCGTTCGATTTCGCATTATTACCAGAAAGTATTCATTAAATTACGAAACGACAATTTATAGAAATAATTAGTTATCATAATAAATATTATTATACGTTTCACATTCGTAAACTGGCCCTGGCTTTGTCCAATATTTCTTTTCTAATTTTCGGGTAGTTAGGATAAAGCTCCAGAACTCGGTGACAAGTGTCGATGGCATCTTCTAGTCGTTTTGATTTCAAATAGTTGTAAGCAAGCTTATATCCTACAAAAAATGAAAATATTTTACAACTAACTTTACACTTAGTAGTACCTGAATAATATTTTTTCTATATTTTGGTACTGGTATCCTTGTGTTTTTTGAACTTTGTTAGTTGCTTATTAAGCTAAAACGTGAACCACGTCGAAGCCTTAAATCCAAGCTTGATACGAAACATTGAATTGTTTCAAAATGTGTTACTCATTTAACAGCAAAAGTATATATTTTTGAGAGTCAAATATAATAATTTTGCATGTATGTAATAAAAGTTAGTGATGGGCAGTTCCGGTTCCAGATGTTTCGGGCAAAATTTGGAGTTCCGGTTCCTGTTCCGGATTTTTGGAAAATTCCGGTTCCGCCCATCACTAATAAAAGTTAATTTAAGTTTATGGGGAAATGAGAAAAACAAACGGTAATACTTTAATTAAATTGTACAAGTGTGGCCTATGATCATTTTTAATTCTGATAAAAATGCTTTTTTTGTTAAAGTAGTAAATATTTAAGATTATTTTAAGCATGGAAAATTATAAAAATTAATACTGCTAAAATAAAATAAACATTTAAATTTTAATTGACCAATTTAATTTGACAAAACTGTGGATCCAGATTAACATAACAAAATATGCGTCATAAAATTGATTATTAACTATTTTAATTTTTAAGCATTATTTTATTTTAAAATATGTTTGTGTAGGGTATCCTACGTTTTTGGTATGTAAATTTTTGTAGAATAAATAATCGTTTTTGTAGCCAAAATAAAACTTAAAAATACTCTGTAGACCTTCTATAAATTTCTCATACCATTTGTATTAATATTATTTTTATCAATTTTAGAAACGTAAATAATTTTAATTTTTAGCAAAATTTCATTTCGTGGCGAGACACCAGTCCAACAGTTTTGTAATTAACGAAGGAGCCTTCGTTATTATAGTTAAAACAAATAATAATAATAAGTTACACTTGAAGCGTTATTCAAGTTGTATTATAAATGTTTTATTTTAATTCTTATCTTGACGACGCTTAAAAACTTTCATTTTTAATTTCAGTTTTATTATTGGCTTACGCAGACATGTGCACTGCCCCCCCCCCCGGGGTTAAAACGGGGGGGGGCCAATCCAAAATGGGGGGGCAACTTTTTTGAAACGGGGGGGGGGGGGAACGAGGGGGGGAACCAAAAAAAAAGAAAAAAAGAAGGGAAAAGGAAAAAAAACAAAAAAAAGAGACAAAAAAAGCGAAAAAGGTCTAAAATGGCCTAAATACATCAAAATAGGCTAAAAACTGCAAAAAAATTCGCGATGATGGCGTCATCATAGGTCAAAAATGGCGTCATAATTTTAGGGTACTTTTTCATTTTTTGGCGGGGGGGGGCAAATCCTTCAATAAAACGGGGGGGGCATTTCCAGACCGTGCACAGGTCTGGGCTTACGCAACATTATTTTTAAGTGCTAGCTGATTGTTGATTTTATCGTTTAAAAATTTTAAAAAATATTTAGTATATAAAAAATTTAACTAAAGCTCCTATGTTTTGTAATTTTTTTGTCAATTAAAAACTATTATAATTATTCATTGCTTCGGAAATTTCATTTCTAGATATGGAAATGGCGACTTCTGGGTATAAAATGGCCGATTTGTCAAAGGATATTTACGTGGAACGGAGAAAAATAATGGCTTTGGCTGTCGTTTTCTTTCAAAACCGAAGAGCCCACCTGTCCGTGGACATTCAGAGCCACGCCAAGGTCTTTCAGAACCTCTTGCTAATGGTCGCCAACGAATTACAGAGTAAAACGGTGGGGGCAAAAACTCTAGCTGATGTTGTAAACGAGGTTAAATCCGACGGAGTTCCGCGTCACAAGTCTGCGGAGCTCAGTGGCGCTTCCACCGAAAGCCGTTGCGAGGCATCTTCTGCTGCGAAAAACGGGTCCCAGGCCACTCCGGGAGTTTTAGCTCACCACCAGTCGCACGGTGGTGACACCAGTCGCACATCCACCGTAGTATTGTCAGACCGCCGGCACGAAGCGTCTTCTGCTGCGAAAACCAGTTCCCAGACCGCCCCGATAGAGGTTTTAGTCCACTCGGCGAACGGCGGGTCCCAGTCCACCGTGGTATTGTCAGACCGCCGGCACGAGGCCTCTGCTCCAGCGAAAACCAATTTTCAGATCGAACCAGGAGCAGTGTCAGTCTACCGACCGAACGGTGGGTCCCAGTCCACCGTGGTATTTCCAAACCATCAGCAGAGCTGCCGGGGTGCGGTCGGAAGTGAACCGTCGCTGTTGCAGCCGATCGGGGATCACGACGACCGGTCCGTCTATCAAAACGATTCCTCCTTCGCCAGCGCTATTCACATCGACAGCGACCACCTGGGTTATGGATACTCGGCTGAAAACGCAAATACAGCCGGTGGTAGCCAGGGGATCAGCTCCCAGCTGGGTCAGCTAGACCTGGGCAATAGTAGCAATCTGCGAGAAACGCATCGGAGCGGTAGAGGCATCCGCGCGCCGGATTCGGCAGCGCGGAATTTACTTACACGCACGCTATCTGGGGATAATATAGCTCGCGATTCGGCCAATTCGATCGATTATCAGCGGTGGATATCGAAAAATCCACCTTCTCCGGTATTATTTGGCGACAAAGAGAAAAATCTAATGGAAGTTGATCGGGAGAATAATAATGCTGAGTTTAAAAACACAGCAAATGTTATTTCCTCGTCGTCTGTTGTTCATTTAAAACCAGCGGAAAATTCCCGACAGATTTCTACCGGCAGTCAACCTCTGTATAATGCGAGAAAGAGGCTACATTTCGAGGAAGACGTAGCGGTTTTAAACGGCAATCGATCTGAGGGTGTTGCTGATTTCTCAGATGCTACTAATGCAGAATCGTCTGTCAGAATAAATGCCCCGCTTGATTGGTCATATCCTACTACCGCAGCAAAATCGTCTGTACACCCGGTATATACACCCAGTGAACGCTCTCAGCCCACGGACATCCAGCGCGACATAGACCAGCTTTGCCGAGATCCGACGGTGCTGTCCAGTCATGGACTTCTACTTCTATTGCAAAAACTCCAACGCTTCCTGCGGCGAGAAACGGCGCGCACAGTCCAGTTGCAGCGGTTGTTCACGAGTCTAATAGTTCATTTAGTACCGGAAGTAGAGCGCAGGTTCAGTAGAGTGGTATCCAAACAGGAAAAGAAGAAACATCCCCTCGTGTTGGAATTGATGGCGCTTTATTCCAAAACGCTGGGCGAGTGGCTGAACGGGAAAATCGCCGAGGACAAGAAGGCCTGGCGGAGCACTCGCGCTATTCTTCTGGTAGGTATGAAGTGTTATTTGTTTGGTTATTTGTATTAATTATCAAATCAGGACATTAGGACATTTTTATAGTTTGGTTATTAGTATTAAATTATCAGATCGGGACATTTTTTGTAAAATTTTAGTTATTACAAAAAATTTTAAAAGTTTTTATCTACATTTGGTAACTAGGGTTTTTTAGGGTGGTAAGAAACTGGCTTTTTTGGAATTTTAGAAATTTTTCGGGCTTAAAACACTTTAAAAATCGAGTTCAAAATAAATATTTTGAGCATGAAAAAATAAAATACTATGTTTTTGTTTTTAACAAATCATAATTGTTTAAAGTGTAATAATAATAACCCGCCTTAAAGCCTAAAGACCGCTTTCTTTAAAAAAAAATAACATAAACATAAATAAATAAAGTCTGTTTAAAAATGATTAAGTCTGGAAAACATTTCAGGCCAGCATATCTCGCTAACAGTGCGGTTTATTCAAACGATAATTATATTATAATAGCTAACATTAAAAAATATATACACTAAAACTTTTGTAGAAATCAACTGTCAATGAGATATGCTCTCGCTTAAAAATTTGTTACAGTTTCCTCAATCCTTTTTAAACAACCTTTTGTTTTTTAACGCATATCGCCATCAACTTTTATAAAACAAAAACTGGTACTTGGCTTTATTAACTGTTCTTCGTTTTTTTTTTTGTGTCAAATTATTATCTAATATAAAAATCGGTTTCTATAATTTAATTTTTCTTTTGTTTTTCTGTGTCAAAATTATTTTTTTCTTTTGTTTTTCTGTGTCAAAATTATTGTCCAATCAAGATGGAAATTTTAGTTTGTTTTCTTTTAATTCGTTCTTATGTACATAATATTTATAGTAATATCTTTTGAATAATAATATCAATTTTTTCCATTGCAGGCGATTATCGACATACTGATCGATCGGGATATTCTAATCGTTATTCAAGTGCAATTGGCGAATATATGCAAGGACTACTCGGAATATTCCTGGACGGATTCGAAGGATGGGTATTCGAAGGGCGCCACTTTCGCATACGGGGAGTTGTTGGATCTGCAGACGGCCGTGCACCATAGACTGCGGCGAAGCGCCCTGTTCGACTGAGGGGATTGATTATCGATTATTTTAATAGAAAGAGCGTTGTTTGGTTTTTGTAGCTCTCCTGAGATGATTATCGATTATTTTAAACAGTGCAATGTTTGGCGTTTGTATTTAAGTCACCGTGTTAGTGTTGACGGATTAGGTGAAAAAGGGAGATAGAGTGGGGTCCGGTCCACCCCTCGACTTCGATTCAAACCTTGTAGTATTATCCTTTACAAAAAATAATTAATGGTTCGAGAATTTTGTTTGGAACATCAGAATCGATCAGACCACCTACCTAACTCCTTTTCTAAATTTTGAATTTTTCCTTCCCGGGTTGACTCCCCAGAAAATTAGGGTGCTCGAAGACCTTTCAAGAATTCGAAGTACGATTTACCTGAGGTAACCAACTAATTCTAGCAACTAAAACCTCCTTTCCAGAATTGGGGGTTAACCTCGAACCCCGCCCCCTTCTCCCGTCGACTTCCCTCTCCTGTGCTCATGTGTGGTCATACTCTGAAACCTCGAAATCTTAAAAATGGCGACAGAATTTAGGGATCCCACTTAGTACTAAAAATGCAAAAAGGGTTTGGGGTGACCGTGACACCGCACTTCCAATTTCATTACGAATACATCCTTTCATAAAAAAATCTGGAAAGCTGGGGGAAAGAATCTGCATTTGCACGACTTTTGAAGCATAACATTTAACTGCTTTGGCTTAAATACGATTATTATTATAATCAGTGATATCTTGTGGATACAATAAGTGATATTAGGGTAGTGCATTTAATTTCGGCACTTTTTTGTTTTTCCGATGTAACTTTTTACTGTATGGCCCGATTTTCCTGTTTGATAGCTCATTTTGAAGCTTTCACGATACTGCGTTGCGTCACAAAAGTTTCACTGTACGAAAGTGGTTTTTTTATTTAATTAAATCAGTTTTTAAAAAAATGGAAAATTGCCGAAATTAAATATGTGCATTTAATTTCGGCACTTTACAAACATTCGATTGTTTCTCAGTAAAAAAATCATCATTTTCAAAAATTTAAAAGCCTATCATTATCTTGAGAAGGTTTTCTTTATTTTAAGCTTCTACTTGTTGTTCAACGTGTAACTGGCAAAAAGTTACAGCTAAAATTCCAAATGGTATCAAAATGAGCAAAATTTGGAAAAAAGTGCATTTAATTTCGGCACTTTTTAAAAGGACCCTCTTAATCGAGTTTAAGTGCAGTGCTATGACCCCTAAACATTTCAACGTTGTCTTTTAACTATTTACAACTACAATTTAACACCCGACCGCTTAATTCAATCCGTTTTTACCTACAGCATATGAGTGCCGAAATTACACTATTTTATTTTATAACGATTGCTCACCACAGACGCAATGTAGAACCACGGGGACTAAAAATTCGAAAAATAGACTAAATTTTACCAGGACAGTTTAATTTTTAAACCAATTTATTGCGTAATCATGAAATGCCCATGTTCTAAAAACGAGTAACAAATTTATGTTTTATAAATCACAAAATTTCACATAAAAATATGATAACATAACAAATAAAAAGCTCACGACAGTCATCTACATATAATTAGCTCTCATTTGAGCTATCAAACATCGTATTCCGTCCAGGATTACCAAAGATATAGTCCAAAATCAAAAATGCCCAATTGGGAAAAATGCCGAAATTAAATGCACTACCCTATTATTGTTTTCTAGTCGACCTTTTTGTGTGCAAGTCAGTGTGAAAGTGCATTTAGAAAACTTGGTTGATTTATGTTGTGGTTTTGTTTGCTTTTCCCTAAATTTGTTCATAAAATTTTTAATAAGAATTAAAGTACTTTAGACCACAGCTTTATAATTGTTTTCTTCAGTAATAAAGATTATTTTATTGTTATTTGTTATCGTTTCTGTCATTATTATAAATATTAAATAATAGGATTAAGAATTTTTGTTTTGTAGACATAATTAACAATAGAAAATAATTACATCCAATATTTTTACGCACGTAAATCTCTTGATATGTATTTTTCAAAGTAAATAAATATAAGAAATGGGTGTGTTAAATTTAGTACTTGCATCAATAAACTTAGTTACCTACTGTGTGTTTTCCAAACATTTTTAAAAGATAAAAATTTAACTATGAGATTTTAGTAATATCTAACAAATTTTTGTCTTAAAGCCGTCTTAAAAAAAACATGTAATACCTACACCAATCAATGATTTCAACCAGCTCAATGTAAGGAAGGACCTTCAATAATATAATTGAGCATTATTTTTAAATACTGCAAAAATATTTTTGTCTTCAAAATTGTTAACTAAACGAAAATGCAATTTTATTTTAACGTGTCACCACTAGTGATGTTTCTATGCTCCAGTATTATGCTCCGGAGCTCCGGCCACTTAAAGCGGAGGGAGTTCCAGGACTCCGTCCTTTAAAACGGATTTGAGGCTTATTTAAGTTTGAAATACATTTTACACTACTACATTTTGTATTTATAGGACTATTTTTTATTGATTTAAAGAAGTTTTGAAAAAATTTTGTTTACAAAAAATTTTTAACAAAACAATCTATGCGATCACTATTTAATTATTCGGGAATATAGTATAAAATAGGACGGAGCTCCTGGGGTTGCTTCGGAGCTCCTAAAAGCAGAGCTTCGAAGCTCTGGGAGAACATCACCACGGCCTCTCATCTGTAATCTCGATATAGTGAAGTGTGAAACATCGTGTTTCCAATAACAAGTGGCTGTCGTTTAATGTTAGTTGTCATTTTAACATTAGTATAACCACTGACTTAAATTCGGCCACCAGTTGTTATTTTTGCCATGCGTAATTATAAAATAAGCTGCGTATGGCTCGATAGATCATGGTGTCATTGATCCAGCCTTACTTAACTCACTTCATAACTACGTGCATGGCAAAAATAACAGCCGATGGCCGCAATTAAGGCCGCCCGAATTTAAGTCAGTTACCCTACGACGAAAATTTTGGAACATACCTATCGTTGGGTTCCGCTTTTTGCTCAGTTTCCATGCTTGTTCGTAATTAGCTGAAGCTTCTACCCATTTCTGTTCCCTCTCTCTGATGTATCCCATGTATTCAAAAGCTTTACTGCACGACTGAAATTTATTGGTAAATTTTAATTAAAAAATTTTCGAAAAAATAGGAACGAAACAAACTTATGTAGAATTAATTGGTTTGTAATGTTTGGCGTTTGTACGTAAATGATTACTCGAACAAAAAAGATTATTATTGTACTTTGAACTTAAACCTTTGTGGAGACCTGCTTTGATTGATTAGCAAGAGTGCGCAATGGATTTATATAATTTGAGAAATTCAATCAAAACAAGCCCACACAGGAACGAACTATGACCTCTGTGACGTAAATACAGACCTGTGCACGGTCTGAAAATGCCCCCCCCGTTTTATTGGAGGATTTGCCCCCCCCCCCCCCCGTTTTATTGCCCCCCTCCCCCGCCAAAAAATGAAAAAGTACCCTAAAAATATGACGCCATTTTTGACCTATGATGACGCCATCATCGCGAATTTTTTGCAGTTTTTAGCCTATTTTAATGTATTTTAAGCCATTTTAGACCTATTTTTACCTTATTTTCGCTTTTTTGTCCCTTTTTTCCCTTTTCCCTTCTTTTTTCTCTTTTTTTCTCCTTTTTTCTCTTTTTTTTCTTTCCCCCCTGCTTGCCCCCCCCGTTTTATTGCCCCCCCCCGTTTCAAAAAAGTTGCCCCCCGTGCCCCCCATTTTGGAATTGTCCCCCCGTTTTAACCCCGGGGGGGGGGCAGTGCACAGGTCTGTAACTATATCATAAGTAAGATCACGGTAGTTTTGAACTCTTTATAAAATATAGTAAAGTACGAGAAATACAAAGAAACCCTTGTTTTTTTATTGTTTAAAATTTCACAAAAAGACAACGAAGTTTTTATAGTATTTGTGTTAGAAACACAATAAATTATATAAAAGATTTATTTTAAAAATACCCTTTTTAAAAATAAAAACTTTTTTTAAATATTAAATCGTACGTGAAATACAAAGAGACTTTTCAATTAAATAACTTTTAAAATAATAAATCGTACGTGAAATACAAAGATACTTTTCAATTAAATAAAGACTCTTATATAATAATAAATCGTACGTGAAATACAAAGATACTTTTCAATTAAATAAAGACTCTTTTATAATAATAAATCGTACGTGTAATACAAAGATTACAATAATACTATAAATTTATAATAGTAACAAAATTGGAATTTAATATTTCTTAAATAAAAGAGTTATTAGCTTTTAAAATAACTGTACGGGAAATACAAAGAAGCTAGCTGATTTTCTTTCTAAACTCAAAAATAATTTCTAATCTCAAATTTAATAAAATAATTTTAATCTCAAACCAAAAATAAATTTCAAAAGTAATTCTTCAAAAATAAATCTTTTTAAAAAAAAAATCTCAAAAATAAATTTCAAAAATCAAATCTCAATCTATTTTCTCAGTAAAAATAATTCTATCTCAGCCTGGCCAGGACTTACAAATTAAAATTCTCAAATAAAAATCTTCTTCAAAAAAAAAATAAAAGTAAAATAAAAATCAAAACGCGCGAACGTCGTGTGTTCTGTCAGATGCAGAATCTTCAACCAACAAAATTATTTTACAGTTTCTCGCTTAAATACAGCTTGATACAGCTCGCCTCCTCAATTTTAGATAGTCACAACAACGAAGCTTACACAGGTTTTTGCCAAAGCCTATTTCTAATTTCATTTCGAAACTTTGAAATTTAGCCATAAATTTATCTATGAGAATTGGTTAATTTTGATGTCATAGACTACCTGATTGGTTAATATTGAAAACCTTATGTTTTTGATAACACGTACGTTGTGGAAAGACTATAGCTCATGAAAAATACCAATGCGCTTGCTTTGGTTTCATCTGGATAACTCGCCGGATGACTTTTAAAAAAAGTTTAGAGAAGTTTTTGTAATAACCTATTCATCAATTTAGCTATTTTATATTTTGACTACAGAATTTTAAATGAAATATTAAATTTTAAAGCAGATAAAAAAAATACAAAATACATCAATTAAAATACACTAAATAATAATTATTGAAATTTGCAGTCATACTACACCTTTAATTTCACTGAACGCAAATCGTTCCTATTGATTAGTGAGTTGCATAAGGGTTTATATACTTTTTCTATATATATTTTAAAAAAATTAAAATTTTTGTGGCAGAAATTCACAGTTTT